>JAYRBW010042804.1:0-11587 GCA_036023295.1 Invenusta paracnida
TCTCTCTCTGTAAGGCAAACTCTTCGTCTAATTTTTTAAATAATTCTCCGTAAACATCTCTTAACTGTTTATTGTTGAGTTCTAACATGTATAACTAATCCTGACCTAAATGTATCAATCAACTTTAAAACACAATCACAATTTAACTCACTTTATTTAATTTTTTTTTCTTATTGATTTTCGATGTGTGTTTTGATGGCTACACTCGATTCTCTATATTATAGGTATTATGTATACACTTTAGCTTCAGAACTAAACCAATATTGTACGAAATACGTTGACAAACTATATAATGTTACACGTCCGGTAAAGACTTAGAGAATATTATTAATAAAATATAAGTTATAAAAGAAAAAAGTGTTTACAATTCAAAAAAAAAATTATTCTGAAATATTAAATACAAGAGTCATGTTAAACTTCTCACCTTTTGATCATATTCAGTCAGAAATCCCCAGTTCTCATTCCTGAAAACAATGCAGAATACAATTTACGATAACATGTGATGGAAAAAAACCCAAATATTCTACTTATTGTAAATATTGTACAGTGGAAAAACTTTGTATAAATTCTTTCTTAAATTAAAAAAAAAATGCTTCCTTCTTCGATTAGTAACTAATTAGTTTGATAACACTGCAGTCATTCCTTTTTTGGTCGCCATTTGTGCTTGTCAAATATTAATTAAATCGCTTATCCAATAATCTAAAATTTCCGTTCAAACTATAGCTTTTAAATTATTTTAAATAGCTCCGTATTTTGCACTTAAAGATCGTGTTCCTCTTACTTTGAAATATAGTGCCGTTTACCAATATACCTGTTCTGAGAATAGGCAGTGGCATTACATAGGTAAATGACATGCACTAAGTGCCATCTCTTCACTAGAATTCTGATCATGCGGCTCACAGTCGAGAAATTCAGTTATTGCTTCACACCGTCTTTCTTGTAGTTGCTCCTGTTTAATACTAATAACTTTTTAATTTTAAACACTGCTAATAATTTTCTCGACCTTTCATGAAAGAATCTCTGTATATTCAATATAACCATCCCATTATTAATAATACTCTTACGCAATATGGACAGTCATACTTTCTTAAACTTTTCTAATATCTTTATCTCTTCTCAATTTGATCTGTAATCACATTTATTACTTTTGTATCTTGTATATGTTGTATTTCTATATATACCTTATTTGTTGTATTAATGTATTAATGTATCAATTATTTCTTTCCTAACGATGTCCACATTTGGAAAAAACTAGTCGAAATATACTTGATGAATTTTATTATCTTGGCTTTTATTTGGTTCTACTAAATGTATTTGGCTTTAATATTTCTTAACCAAACAATATGAACCCTATATGCTAAACATTAGAAGTGCTAATTAAATAATTTAAAGCACTTTATACATCATGAATTTATACAATGATAAAAAGTTGTTATGCCCATACGTATAAACTATGCGTATACTATTACCTTAATTCTATAAGTTACTATCCAAATTTAGTTATGAGACACAAATATTTTATATCTGTTTGTATTTTTACTGGCTGAAATGATTTTTTATGCAATTTCAAATATCAAATTAAAAATGTTTTAAACAAAAATATTACTATTTTTGAGTTAGAAGAAAAGATCCATAAAAAAATGGTCAAACGTTTCGCAATTTCCATAAACGTTTATTAAAAGTATCTCTAAAAACACACGGAAAAAATCCTTGCAGTTTCTGAAACATTCTCTTTCGTAGTCATATATTTTTTAGTTCTTAGGAACTATTTCTGGAAGTTTTGAGTTCAGTCCATGAGACCTATTCTCAATGAAAGCAGCTTCAACATAGACAGAATTCTGCTCAGTTTAAGAAATAAATTAGTATATTAGTTCCCTAGAATTGACAGTAGAAAGGTAAAGAATTCACCAGGCCTTGCGAAGTCTGTTCTCATTCTCGATGGACTGGGTAAGGATCTTGTCTTGTGCGGTGGAGTCAGTCTTCCTGCTTCCTTGTACCGGTCCAGGTCCCACAGCACTTGCAGCATCTCTGACAGCAGGCGGCTCCGATGGGGCACAGCGATCGTGAAACTGACTACAATAGTGACATGAAACATCAAAATGCCAAAGTAATGCTAAAAGATGTGAAAATAAAATCAATCACGTTTGATATTCATGGCATTTCTCAAAATTTGATTTATGCAAGTGACATATATCTCTTTACAATTAATTTTTATACATCAAACTATATTTATATATTTGCCTAATTTGCCAGAACACAAAAATATTTTTTTCCGTTTGACTATACACTTAATGCATTATTTTATTATTTATTATTTAGTCTATTTACTTCGTTTTTTTAATTTTGAAATATTTTATTAGAAAAGGCACATATATCAAATGTATTTACCATACATATATATATATATGATAATCATAGATTTATATATATATAACTTTAAATAATATAACTTACCTCGGCATGTTAAATATAGTCACAAACCAATTTACGCATATAATCTTTAACACTTAGAAGATAGATAACAAGGATCAATTAAAAGTATATTAAAATTTCTACTCACATAAATATTTTTATTAAACCACCGCTATCTTATATACTGTACATCCTATCTTTCAATTGGTGTGCATTTTTAATGGAAACAAAACAATAAGCCCATCACAGGGATGGTAGCTATACTATACAGGGTGAACACAAGAATGGGATATTAATCCTAGTTTTCGCACAATGATTATTGGAATAAGAAAAGGCATCTCCAAGCGTTGGTAAACAATCATCGGATACATCGTAGGACTCAGTTCTTTTGTGTCATTTACCCGAAGCAAACAATACGCGCAATGTGTGTGTTCTATTGCTATAACAACCGAGAATTGTTTAGAATGTGAGATCTAGGTTTTCTTAATAATAACAATTATTATTATAAAAAAGAACGAATGCACCCACTGAAAATATCTGTAAGGATTTGAACTTTGCCTTCTATTCAAGGTAAAATAGCTAAAGTTTTTTAAATAATATTGGAATAATTATGATTGTTAATGACAGAAAAATAAGTATAAAAGTATAAAATATTTATATTTCAGAAATTTGTAGGAAATTCTTAATGTATTTTGATTGAGTTTTACAAATTTAATAAAAAATTTTAAATATAATTTTAAATTTTAAATATAAATATAAATATTGCTCTTTGATGTATAAAAAGTCATTTTAAAAGTTATTCTAATCCTACTTCTTCTAGATGTAAAATAAGTCGCTATTGGAGTATAGATAATTCTCTGGAATTTATCAGTAAAATGAAAGACACTAAAACTACTTCCTCTTTCACCTTTGATTTCAGTGCTCTCTATACTAACTGGCATAACTTTAATTACAATTTCTTATTTACTATTTTAGGCCTGGGCTATTTGATCAGTATAGCTTGGTTGATATCTAACATTCTTTCCTCCACCTCAGGTTTTGGTTTTGTTATGTTGTCGTTTACACTAGAATGTTTCTTCTTGTCTATCAAGAAGCAGAAAATCTTTCCTACCTTTGGCATATTTATTTTCTGTTTGTCATCTTGTTATATATAGTTACCCTTTCATTGGATTTATTTTATTTTATATTTCCTCTTTGTCTTATCTCTCTTTATAGTCGACTGTGACTGATGGTTCTTAAAAAAGCTTTCTATAAGAACTCTGCCGTACGTCATACTTGAGTCCGAAATTCTTAATTACGGATCTGTATTAAGCAAATGTCACCTGTGAGCAATCGACACTTTAATGTTGATATTTTTATCGAATTGCTTGTAATATGATGCATGATAATTCATTAATGTTCCTAGATTAAACATGCATAGACACACATTCATACTTGTTTTCTGTTTAGTTATATTTAAAAATGGATTGAATAAATAGGAGTTACCTAGTCTTATCTGTGGATTGAATAAATAGGAGTTACCTAGTCTTATCTGTAGATTGAATAAATAGGAGTTACCTAGTCTTATCTGTAGATTGAATAAAGTAAAATCTGAAGCTTACCTTGAGCCTGACTTGAGAATCCTCGGAGAATCGCTTTGAATACTCATTTAGCGATGATCAAATTTATAGACTCAATCTTTTCTTCCACAAAATAATGAAAATTATACTCTTGCGTCTATGTAATACTGGACAAGAAAATGTTATCTCTGCTTTTGTTCTTATGTATATAATATAAATTATAAAAATTAGGTTCAAATATTTGTAGAGTTCTCTGAATCCGTCTTATATCATTCTGATAGATATATTGCTTTTAACGTTTGATCATGAAACATTAATTACAAATTTACGTTAGTTCCTCCTATCTCCCAATGAAATGAACCGGTGCTTTTTTAATTTTGTATCATGAAATTGATATTCTAGTTTTATTCCCAATATGGATCCTTATAAACCCAGAAGTGGAAGACAAAAGAGACAATACAATATGTCTAACCATCGATTTGTTACAAACAGGATACTTTCACGCTGTACAAGAATGAATTATGTCTGCATTGTTGCTCACAAAGCTTTTTCTCGTATAGAACCTTACAAACAGTATGTTTGGGTTTTGCACTACTGTTTTTGAATGATCAGTATAGGGATATTATTGCGCTAAATAAATATAGGATGTATATAAGCATAGGATGAAAGCTCCTCGTATGATTGTTCATCCAGTAGGACATACAAAACGTATAGGTTAACAAAAACTTAGTATGAAAATGTACCCCTTATACTATGTGTTGAATAATGAATATTGAATTTATTGTCAGTAGTACATCATTTTAACTGCTTACGTCAATGCATGTATTTAGAGAATGGTTCTCTTCTTGATAAGATATTAAATTGAAACCATTTTTCTAGTTTGTGTGATTTTTGTTGCAGTGATTTGCTTAATAAATAAAATAAATAATTCTTTACTTTTTGAACACAAACATTATACGTTTGTGTGTTGACACGTCATATCTCAATGATTTTTTATGAATATTTGTTATATTTAAAAATAGTAATATAATCTTAAAGATCATTATTATATCATTTCGGATTTCGGCCCAAGATACCAATATTTAAACCACCGAGAACATTTATATACAACATAGCTCATTTGCCGTCTGTAATAATACCACGCAAAAACAATTTTTCAGATGTAAAATTAACTTGTCGTAATTTGTTTGATCAAAATAAAATCCACAACTACGAGTATTGACGACAAGATCAAGACGATAGGTCTGAACCATAGAGATTTAATTGACTGGCTCGTTCACTCAAGAGCTTAAATCTGTTGTGTATGCACAAAATTTCTCGACGTATGACTAATACGCTACACATACGCGGGCATAAGTTGTAGATACGTTATGTGATCGTTTACACACGTTACAAACGCTACATGTAAGTTACTCATACGTTGAAATACGTCGAGATAGAGTCTAACGTCTCCAAAACTTATGTCTAACGTACGAGTAACATGCTTTCAACCTATCTCCAACGCATATTTAAACATATGTAACCGTATTTGACGTGTTCAGGACGACCACAGAACTTATTGAACGTCTTTATAACTGACAGCGGGTCATAGCGAACAAATTGTACCAGAGATGGAACTTTCTTCATATATGTGGGGCATTTGATGGGAAGCATGTGGCATGCCGCTGTCCGTCAAAAAGTGGGTCCCAGTACTTCAACCGCAAAGGATTCTATTCCATTGTTCTGATGGCTCTTGTAGATGCTGACTACAAATTCATATGGGCAGATGTCGGTGGTACTGGATCAGCATCAGATGCGCAGATATTTAATCACTCTGAACTGAAAGAATGCGTTGAAGACGGAGCTATTAGTCTCCCTGACCTGAGTCTTTTCCCAACGAAAACGAGGATATGCCCTACTTCTTTATTGGTGACGATGCCTTTGCTCTGCGACCATGATAAAGCCTTACAGCCTCCGGTGTCTGACGAATGGACAACGCATCTTCAACTACAGGCTTTCCCGAGCAAGGAGGGTAGTAGAAAATGGATTCGGCATCTTGGCTAACAGATTTCAGGTGCTTCTAAGCACCATGCAGCATCACCCCTCGACTGTCATGCCCATTGTCAAAGCATACTTGGTCCTGCACAACTTAATGACGATCAGGTACCCAAGACTACAGAACCAGCAGCTTGACAGGGCAGAGAATCAGAACCGGGATTTTTTTCTGGAGCATGGCGTGAAGGACGTAACTTGGAGGACACACAGACAGCTGTTGTACCCAACACTGCCTCCAAGGATGGAAAGAAACAGAGGAATCTCCTCAAGCACTGGGTCAACTCCCCAGCTGGTACAGTTCCGGGGCAGGATAGAATGATCTATAGAGTCATTTGTAATTATGAACATTTCTAATTGATATATTTGTATGACTATTGTATTAAATATACGTATCACTTTGTTTGTACATGAATTAACAATTAGTTTGTATTATTTTATATAAAAATCATGTGAATTAGATCTGATGTATTAGTTCTACTTTTAATTTATACACAAAAGTATTTTTTGTAAGGTGTTTTTCAGAAAATGGGATATATGTCACATAATATTTTAGTACTGAGTGATGCAAGATTATCATAAACTATATACTTGTACTAATGTTCTAGCTAGTTGTTATTTGATGAGATAAAATTTAAATGTTCTACTTTTTTTCAAGATTGTGACCAGCGTCATACAAATACAAACAATGTATAATAAACGCTAATAAAAAGTTATACATGTTTTCTTTAGTAAATTTGATTTAAAAAACAGTATAGGCTATTTGATAAATTTCTATTGGTTTAAATTAACTCTCAAAAAACAAAACATCACTTTTTCAATCTTAAGAAATTTTGCTCAAAATATGTCAAATGTTAAGCGAAATTGATTTAATTTCAAATTTCAATGTCAAACTGTAGAACCAAAGTTACTCAATACCCAAACCATGTGATCGTTGGCGATGCGCTGTCGTGCGTTGCCACGCGGTATGCATACGTTAGACAATCGTTAGGTATAAGTTGTGAACGCTGGCAACACGTTAGGTGCTCGTTGTTATACGCTGGGATTCGTTGGTATAAGTTACATATAATTTATCAATGCGTTCTTTATACGTTACTAATACGCTATGTATACGTTTAACTAGTTATGAACACGGTCAAATCTTGAAAAAACATCTTTTGTTCAGCCTATGCCAAAGTTACATACGTCGGGTATACGCTGACTGAATCGTCAAGGCGTGACAGGGCCATAAGTAATTTTTTCGACATCCAAACTAAGTTACCTATTAATTTAATTTAATAACAATGCATGGAACGCAATCGCTTCTGACTTTCAAAAATGCACACAACAAGATCGAGATGCTGAAGAGTTCAAGGTGGATAAAATACGAAAATATTGTAAAATATTGTCAGTCGTTTACCACTTAATATAAAAACAAAAATTACACACGTAAATTCAACTAGGAGAGGGCCATTTCCCGAGACGGTAGAAATGAAACTATGTTGGGACATAGTGGACATGAAAATCCTGATTTATATAAAAACCGATTCTGCCTTCTACAGCAATCCCTACATCGTCTATTCCAATTTCTTCATTGACTCAACAGACAGTACCAAAGTTACTAAATCGATCCACAACCTCATCACATACTTCTCTTCCGAAGAGACAAAGACAATCAAACTCAACGAAGTGTCATGTTGATCTGACTCCGAGTCCAAAAACGGAATTGGCTTCGCTGCTTAAAACTAAAGCTAGCAAAGAAAACAATCTATAAATTCTTCGTGTAGAATATTTTCAATGGAAGAACGAAGCTCAGATTGCGAAACGTGATTATTATGTAGCAAAAAATAGTATTCATAATATGGGATTTGTTAAAATGGTGTACGCTTGGTAAGTATCATTACTAGGTTTATAAATATATTTTGTTGCATTTACATAATGTACCTACTTTATGTTACCTGTTGGATTTATTGTTGCAATTGCTTTATATTAAAAAGGTACATGTTGCATAGCTATTGATTTAAATATTAATCTAACAAAATATAATAATTACATACTTTCATTGCACATGAATGGCTACTTAACTTATAAAATATGACAACAAAAAATTTCTTATTTAAAACTTATCATAAGTTGTGAAACAGGATATAAGTAATAACTTATGACATAAGTAAATAAGTATAAATATTTTCTCATTATAAGTGAAATAGGCTCCAGGTCATGACTATACTCTTGTCGCTCTTATAATTATTTATATTTATATATATATATATATTTATACAAAGTCAACTCACGTAAGACCCCGTCTAACAGTGTCAAAGAGACCAAGAGCCCGCTGTTGCCGTGGGATTCGTGGAATACTTGGCAGAGCTCGACAATTGGGTAGGCCAAGGGCGAGCGGAATGTCTGGATTGGTCAAGAGCGTTGTTCTATCATCGTTCACACCGTTACCAACACTACTACCACTGTGGCGCAGTGTTGAGTCACTACCGCTAGCGGTGCTACCTTTTTTTCCAACGCCACTTAGTGATTGATTCGTGTTCCGTTGATGGTAGGGATCTGTCAGCATGCTAGCAACGGCTGAAAAGGGTCGACTATGCCTGGCAACACCAGCATCCGGGGAGCAGTCGTTATCATCATAGTTGTCGGTTTGTGGGACAAAATTAGGATTCACTTGAGAACAGCTGTGACAGAGCTGAGCAGCCCCTTCTTTTGGTAAGGACATTTTGTGCCAACCTTTACGTTTTTTATATTCTAGGGTGTTAGAAGGTAACATTAAAGTGATATTTAATTATAAAATCGTGTTACTTGACAAAATACTAGTAAAACAAAGCGTTAAAGTGTAAACTGTTCAGCTGCAGTTCCTAAAATTTACTTGTTTTGAAATTAACAAAAAATACATATGATATTAAAATAGATAATACATTTATGAAATCTACACGGATTTAATGTTGTGGATCTTAATAATGTTTAAATTACAAACATCGTTTAATCGTAATAATTTATTTTTAAGTTAAAGTAATAATATAAAATTGATGTCGCAATCAACAATTTCATTAAGATAAATCGATAAATAAATCAGAGAAGAAGTAAACTAGAGTTAGCTTAAGAATCAAAATGTGACATAATTATTTTGTGAATAATTGCAAGTTTCATTGAAAAAGAGTCTTAGTATAATAGGAGCTTTTAAAATGGTTAATAAACGTGAATTATTTATGTATTTAGAAGGAGAATAACTGAACAGAATAGATTTCGAAAAATAATAGAAAATAAGAATTAGTTTGTGTCATATATTAATGGCTTGTCATGAAAGCATGTTACATATAGATATATAAAACATATTATGTGATTATATGCATATACAGGATAGGTTTGGATATATTGATAGATAAATGTAATATATGGATGAGTAAACATGCGGTTATGTGGATATAGTTTAGGCACATATTTAATTTATAAATCAACATAAATATTTTATTGTATTGTATTGATAGTAGATAAAATAAAATAAACTTATTGTCACATTAATTCAAAATTAATTTATAGAAGCCTATAATAATAATTATTTAATATAATAGATTCGATACATGATATACATTATTCTTTTATTAAGCACATATCATTTAGTAATCTGACATAAGTTTTTTTAATGTCTTACTAGGAAAAGAAACCATGATAAAGCTAGATAATGGCTATCTAGAGTATTAGAATAATGGGAGGGGTGAAACAAGACTGTGTATTTTCAGTAACCATTTTTAACTTCTAAGAAGATTGAAAAAGAGGATGAAAGGAACTTTAGGTGGTACAAAAATTCAAAGAAGTAAGACCGCCAATACGAAGTATACATATGATACCTGGTGAAATATACATGGTACTGAAATAATTAGAATTTTTTTAAAATACATGTATAAAAATTCAATCTTATTTTAATTTTGCACTGAAATATATATTTTTAATTTTATTAAATAGCGTACATTGAGTTAACATGTTTTGCTGATACAGATATATAAATTATAATTAATTAATCACCATAAGCTTAAATTAATCAATTGACAATTAGCTCAATGATGTAGCAAAAAAATTGCATTCTTATACGGCTATGTAAGTAGCTGGCTTGCCACAAACTTACATTGAGCTAAATGTCATTTTAACATGACATAAGTAATATATATATATAGATGTAGCTGGGAGTGGAAGAGTGGTAGGACAAGTGTTGAACAAAAAATTGATTTGGCTGCAGTATTGAGCTAACAATTATCGATTGATTAGTTTAAACCTATGCCAACTAATTAATGAAGAATAAATATATCCTGCCAAAGTATATTATTACAATTTACCCTATATTATTATTAAAAATGAGGTATGCCACATCTATATATATACAAGGTGTTTCATAAGTCACACATCATAGAAGATATTTACTGACATGATAATTACACATAATAATATACATATAAATGTTTTAAATGATAAAGACAAAATAATGTTTTCAAAGTTAGGTGATAGCCTTAGAATTACAAAATTATTTTTTGTAAATTACAAATCTTAAATGTGTTCTTTCACTTGCTAATATCTCCTATGATGCATGACTTATGAAACACCCTGTATATATACAATTTATATCTACATATTTTTTAAATAGTTTTCATCAGTAAATTTAATATTCGATTTTTTTAAACTAATAATACTAAATTCTTATTATTGATTATATAATATAACTAACTGTATAAATTGAATGTGATGATATTACAATTTAATATAAAATAATATATACTGTCTGAATAAATTGGCATAAAGTCATGTTTTAAACAGATTTTTAAAAGTATTAATTGATTTAAAACAATCAGGCTAAACAACATTGTATGAACAATACACCTAAAACACACTCTCAAGAACATTAATAATAATCAAACATTCTCTTAAAATAAAGACAACTTTAAACATCTTTTAAATTTGAGCATTTGAATAAACTCTGTTTTTAATTTCTTAAATAATAAAGTTTAATAACATTTTTCCAACAAAATTGTTCTAAACTAAAAAAGGTATACCTGTTTAATTTAAGAAATTTGGTATAAATTGTTTGTGCTTTTAGTATTAAACATAAATAAAGAAATCAAATGAAACATATATTGGATATAGTATTAAGTATTTAAGATCCCCATTAATCTTATTTAAGTAACATGTAGTTTAGACAAAACTAATAATAATTCAAAATATCAAACTGATGATACTAATATTTTAGATTATATTTATTACAATTAAAATGTATTATACTAAAAAGGATCACCATTAAATGAAATAAACAAAATTTCAATTTCATTGTTTTGTTTATGTTTCTAACAATGTAATGTATCATTATATACAGAGCTGGCCTTTATAAACCATAACAAGCTTTTTTCCCGATTTTCTGAAAAAGAAAGCCATTTTTATGCATTTTTTGTTAATAGAGAGGCCATTGACTTTCTATTGCATCAATCACAATGTGGTGGCCCTAAAAAGGACCGTTTTCACATTATCAAAGAGGTTGATGGGTTAGTAGTCGATGGCCAAGACAAGACCTGGATACCACACTTTTGGAGCCATGCCATGGTGATTCTTGCTTTGTG
>JAYRBW010042815.1:0-11585 GCA_036023295.1 Invenusta paracnida
AATTTTTTGTAACGGAGTTAATACTTGACTAACCCTTTTGGACTAGTCTCGGACTAATCCACAACTTTGACCTCACCCATTGTGAACCAAACACAATTTTCTTTAGTAAGATAAGGTGGGTTTTTAAAAATAAAGATTGTAACAGTTTTTTTCAGACAAAATGCAACTATTTTGAGTTTAATATATAGCCAATCAAATAGAAAAAGCCTTATTTGATAAAATAAAATATTTAGTACATATTCATTTTTATTTTAGATCTAATTGTTGGACTACTGGAAAATAGGACCTTATTTAAATGACTTCTTTAATTGATATAGAACTGAATCTATTGTTGATAAAATTTTATCTTATATTGAATAATTCTTTAGGCAGTTGATTTTGAGTAATCCATCTGTTAGGAGAGTAGTTGATTTAGTTGTGCTACATATTAAAACATCCAACAGCATCCATCCTTTTTCACATTAATGGTAACATAAGCTCAACCCTGTGATTTGAATAGGAATAAAGAGCAAGTTGTTATATTCATTAAGTGAATTTTCACATATACAAGCAACATCATTTGTATACACACCAATTGATACAAAGTTACTGTACAGAGAAACTTTTGGGACACCATTCTTTCTGAAATTTATTGTTATCATTTATATTGCTCCTAAGAAAACTAACCAATTTTAATGAAAGATATAACACAAATAATGCTAATATAAACTAAAAGGAATTATTACCTGGCTTATTACCAGATACATGTATAACACCATTGCTGATCTGCTTTCTTTAAATACATTAATGGTCTGGTTAGTGAATTTCTCATACTGATGTTATGAGAATAATGGTAGCACTCCTTTTTCATATACATAGCTACTTATCCTACTTAAGAAATTAATGTGCACTCTTGTTTCAGATGAGTGTTATATAAAAGGACTTATATTTCTCAAATGAGCTATACACTGTTAGTTATCAAATGAAGCCTGTTTCAATAAGGAATGTTTTTTTCCTATATACGAAAATTGTGTGAATATTTTATAGTAAGTTATACATTTTGTGATGTATATTAATGATCATAAAATGTAATATCTTATATTTGTTACATTTTATTTTGTAAATTATGTTTTTGTTTTATTTATTATATACTAATTTATTTTTTATTACATATTGAGATATACTGTAAATATGAAGAGTTTAAATAGTTATAAATGAATGAATATTGGTCTAATTGAAACATATGATTTTTAATAGAATATTACATTTGATTTAAATTCAAAATATTTTTTGAATATCTAGACAAAATTATTATAAAACTAGATAACATAGTTTGCAATACACTAATTAGTAGCTACAATGACTATATATTTAACTTTTATTCAGGCATGATATTTTTCTGAATATTTCAGCTGTTATAATCTAAAATATAATATGATTACTGTCTGTGTAAGTGTATTTTGGATATGTATAATTACATAAACTATTAGTAATATATATATATATATAGAAATATGTAACATGTATTTGTAATTTACAATTTTTGTGTCTGATTATTTCAGATTCAAGGATACACTTGCTATTTTGTTTAAGATGTCTAATTTAAGTCTAACAATTTATTTAAGCAGCTAGGTTATTTAATTTGTACTTTGTCATCAAATTAAAATTTTAATGATGCATGTTTTTTAATCTTGTAGGCAGAAGGGAGTAGAACACTACAACATAGGTAGAACACTACCCATGTAATATACTATAATTTCTAAAATTGTACATTTTACTTTACATTAACATGTTTTATGTAATTTAAAACTAATACATTCCCATAACCCCTAATCAGGTGAATGGTCTGCCCTTAAACAAAAAATCAACCTTAAAATCCAGGAAGGCTGCTCCATAACTTAATTTAAAATCAAGTTAGTTTTTTTGTTTTGTCATTTATATCATACTTGATGTTGATGCTTACTTGCTTATTAAATGAAATAACATATATATATATTTTTTTAACTGCATAAGGTAAAAACTCTATGGGGCCAGAGAATAAACATGGTAATCATCTAAATGTCTTTCAATGCATTCCTAGCTATAAAATGCAAGTTTTTTTTTATTTGGCTGTCTTGGCATACATCACAGGAGATGTTGCCCTCTCTCCAATAATAATTATCTTCCACTATCCTTGAAAGTTCAATATTTTCCAATGCATGGCCTATGATGCTACATTCTGGCTTTTTAAACTGCTCATGTCTTTTTGTAACAAACCATATCAATTGATTACATTTTACATTAGATTAGTCATTAACTGTGAACTAAATTAGAAAATATGTACTATGCGCTGTTATATAGGGTGGCAATGAAGTAACTATACAGTTACTACAGAGAATAAAATGCATGAGAGATTCTACAAACAATCTGAGTGAAATTTATCAACATTATCTACCTATTAAGCAAATACATTTAATTAGTAACTTTATTGGTACCCTGTATATCATTCATAATAATAAATATAATGTATGTAAGTGCATTAATATATATAGCAATAGGCAATGTAGTTTTTTCACTTGATATTATTATCCCTGCTTAAATTTCATTGACAAGTTAAGTTTAAGTCAGTTGGTAATTTTTTTGGTAATTGTGAGATTTTGTGTCTGAAATGAGATAATTGTTAAGAAAATTTGATACAAAAAAGTCACTAACTATTATATTTGGAAATCAGGCATACAGTTAACTATGAAAATTTCATATTTTGTAGTAATTAGGCCTAAATAAAACTTACATACTGTACTATTTTCCACCAATTTGTGTATTTACATTTCTTATACTTAATTTACAAATGGGTTGTTGCAGTCTCATTAGCATTAAAGTTATATTAACTATTTAATACATATACACAACTATCCATTTTTACTATACCACTATCTTTTCTATTTCAAGGTTTAATTTATTTGCATTTAAAGTATATGCATATGTTCATGTTCATGTTAGAATTCTCAATGAAATAGCACAAAATTTGTTTGTGTATATCAATTTACTTTAACCCAATATTACCTGTCCAATATAAACAGTAGTATTTAATTTTAATGGTAAGATATTAGAATGTCATTATAGCATTAATTTTCTTATTTTCTTTTCCATTTTCAACTTAATTTTCAAGGCTATGTACTACATCATCATTAGATTAACATTTGGCTCATGCATCATTACCATTCTAAGTGTGCAGTTATTAGATCAAATGAATTTAATGGCTATATTAAATTCTTATTAAGGTACTGAGCTGTTTCAGTTAAATAATAAGCTTTATTAGATCCGTCCAGAGAGTTAATTATAACAAAAGTTAAATCACCTGTTCTGGTAAAAACCATTTATATATCTGCAAATCATATTTGTATAAAACACTAATTTCAGTTTACCAGGCGATTTTTGAGATTTAGAAGTTTAAAGCCTTAAGTTTAGAAACTTAAAAAATCATTAGGAAAACCAAGTTGAATTATCCACGGTTATTTTGTAATTCTGTTTAATGGAGTTTTTATTAAGTAATTTTTAAAGCAGAGCCAAAGACCACTCACACATGCATGACGCTTTTTGGAAAGTAATTTTAAATGCATTTATTTTTTTTCTAGAATTTATATATATGTTCCTAGTTATATTATATTTAATATATATTTTATCCATTCCGTTCAGTTTAAATATATACTTATTATTATTTATTCTCTGCTTTTCAGGGTATGTCGAATCAAACCACAAATGGTGAAGCTTTGGAGATTGATGAAAATCTCTATAGCAGGCAGCTGTAAGTTTTCATAGTTAACACAACAGTATTATCAATATTATGAGGTATGGGAAAGCACTATAACCCATTTTAACATTTTCTTTTCCATTAGCAATACCATATATTCAACACCCAAAATGTTAATTGTATTAGTATTATATACTTTTTTAATGGAGTTACAAAAGTGTTCTATATACAAAACCAAAATAAAGTCAGTTAAGAATAATATTTATTGAAAGCAACATGTTTCGCTGCAACAAACAGAATCATAATGTAAATCGCGCGGATTTGGGAGATTAGAGTAAAATGGTCCAAGTGTTCAGAGTTATGACGTCATCAATCTTCCGATTCCGACACTCCATACATTAGTGTATTTAAAAAATACAAACTAAACATACACATACTAGTAAATAAAGATCAGGCATTAGGTACATAGTTTTAACATGTGAGAGGAGCCAGAATTATTTAAATTACGATTAGATTAAGACTAAGCTTACAAAACGTTATTTATGGTTTCAAAAATCTTATTTACTTAATAGTGCTGTTTGTTGCAGCGATACGTTGTTTTGACTAACTTTATTTTGGTTTTCTCAATCAATCAAATCCACTGCATTGTTACTTAATAAGTATTGTTTTTGGAAATTAATCAAGTGTCTTACATAACCTGAATGTATTTCGTAACTCACATTATTACAATCATGTTTTCGTGCCAATGTCCGTCAATAGTTTTCATTAAATAAGCGTATGCTTCAAATGGTTATTATACTACGCTGTTTTAAAGCCTATTTTGTATTATATTTGTGGACTGGAAAATTATTTGTTAAACTTATGTTAGTTTTAAAATATTTTAAGTGACACATCAAATAGCTTATTTTAAACTGCTTTTGTTATTTACTTTATTACAACTTCAGAAAATTGTACCGTTTTTATTATTTTTAAAATGTTTTGCCTTTCCAGTTATGTTATGGGTCGAGAGGCAATGAAACGTATGGCAGGTTCTTCAGTTTTAATCTCTGGAATGGGAGGTATGGGTATTTCTATTGCGAAAAATATCGTTCTGGCTGGAGTTAAATCTGTCACCATACATGATTCGAAAATAACTGCGATTGGAGATCTTTCCTCTCAGTTTTTTCTCCGTGAAACTGACATAGGAAAGAATCGAGCATTAGCTAGTCAAGTTCATCTCGCTGAACTCAATAACTATGTTCCTGTGAACACTGACACCTCTTCAAAACTATCACCTGATGCACTTTCGAAGCATCAAGTAGTTGTACTTACTGAATCTTCTTTAGAGGAGCAATTGGAAATCAGTGATTTTTGTCATTCACATAATATCAAATTAATTGTTGCAGTTATGCACGGTCTTTTCGGGTTAGTTTTTTGTGATTTTGGTGATGAGTTTACTGTTACTGATATGACTGGTGAAGAACCGCTATCAGTAATGATTCAAGGAATCGACAAGGTTTGTTAATTTTTAAATATATTTCATATGTTTTAATTTTACTTCTTCAAAGTATCGAACAGATAAACATATTCTGTGCACCACTAACCTGCGATGTATCATTGTTATTGTTTAAGGATTTCAAATACTTATAAAACCCGTTTAAAAATATAATCATTTGTTTAGCATGCATTGTTGTTGTGCCCGATATAGTCCAAGTTTACATTTTGATATATCTCACCTGGTCTTGTCTGATACTTGTAGTTGAAAGTTGCCTCGTTAAAATACCGTTTTAAAGTGATATTTTTTTTAAACTTTTAGATATCTAAATTGGTATACGTATACATAGTTTTGTCAGAAGCACAAAAATCCACTGAAAAGGGACAATTATGTTAATTTGTTCGAAATGCATCAAACTTTAATTTTAATTATTACTATGAAACATGATCTGTTTCGAACCCATAACAATTGTACATTTTTCTTCTAATAATGTTAATTTCGTGGTTTTCATTAAATATTGAAAGTGTCTTTTAGTGTATACAATTATTAACATATATTTTAAAGACTATGTTTTCTTCTGCGTATTATAATCACATTTGTTTAAAAAAATTTAGACTGCTGAAGGTGTTGTTATGTGTCTAGAAGAGACACGTCATGGCTTTGAAGATGGAGATTTTGTCACTTTCTCCGAAATTAAAGGAATGACTGAATTAAATGGCTGTGTACCAAGAAAGGTCAAAGTTATTGGTATGTTTAAATTTATTCATCTTTTGTAAGTTTCGTTTTGACAATTATTTTTGTATATTTTTATTTCAGGCCCTCATGCATTCTCGATTGGAGATACCAGCGGTTTTTCTGACTATGTCAGTGGTGGGGTGTGCACTCAAGTGAAAGTTCCTGTTAAGAAATGCTTTGTAAGTATATAAATACAACCCCGCCCATAACAAACGCTCACCTATAATATTTTAAATTTAATTATTGTGTATGGAATATTTTTACATAAATAAAATGTCAGGCAAACAGGTGTACATATTTAATGTGAAGGTTTACCATCAGCGCACGGATAAAATAAGGTTAAAAGACAATTTAAACAGGTGTATACTTTTTATATTTTAAAGGGGTCGTGTTCACAGTTTAAAACTAAGTTAAAGAAACAATTTAATTATCACTCCAAGCTTCTAAAATAAAGTGGGAATTCTCTGAATTAGGAAAGGTCTGATAATATTTCGTTTAACTACAACAACACTGACATAGGTGGATTATTTCGTTAGGTTTTTATATTAAGAATTTTTCCCTCAAGGAAAATATATTGGGATGTAGAAATTCGAAACTATATCGAATATTGTATATTGTATATTATTATAACAACTAATGCCGGAATATTAGGATACAGAAATAGACAATTTTGGAAGTTATTCATTATAGAGTAATGTGACCTCTTATGTGATCTAATTACTATGCATATCATTTATAAGTATTTCATTAAATTAATTTAAACAAAACATGAATGGGTTTTTAAATTTCTATTGATTCGCAAAACACTTATATACTATTATATGGATTAACAAAACATTTAGAACGATGTACAAAAGAAGTTAAATAATCTTAGTTCATTTTTTTTACTTTTCGATAATTCTTTTATGCAAAATACAGAAAGGTTTTTTTTAAATCAGAGCTGTTTTAATACAATAAAATCCAATACTTTACCTGTGTTTAATTCAATCGAAGTACACTGAAGAATATTAATGTAATAGGTGTCTAATACCCCGTTTTTAAATTATTTTAATATTATTAAGGACATTGAAATATATCAACTTGATTGTATTATTTTAATGTAAGTATCAAAAGAGTGAGTAAATATAAAAAATAATCAAAATAAAGATCATAATTTGTAATCAATTAGTCACTTTTTAAATGTACATGCTTTTATATTTTAAAATGAATATATTTGTATAGTTGTTTTCTTATATTTTCTTGACACTTTGTGTGTTGACAAGATAGTTGTTACATCGATATTGATGTGTATGTAGATCAGGATAATATTAAACAGTTACTTCAACTTTCCTTTATTTCTGCAAAATCCTTCCATCAAGAAAATTTTTATATACAATAACGTTTTAAATTTTACTAGGACAAAACGGTTATGTAGTTTTCGTTATGTTTACAATATTTCTGTACATATTATTCAAATCGTTGTATTCCACAAAGAATTTTTAATCCTTTTTGTTTAGTGCTTTGTAATTTTTTTGTGCTAATATTTTCATTGTACACGTTTTATTTAGTGTACTATTTTCTATTTTAGAAAAGTATGCGGGAATCATACCAAAAACCAGAATTTTTGATAAGTGACTTCGCTAAATTCGATCGACCTGGTCAATTACATATTCTCTTCCAAGCTCTCAATGCTTTTCGTAAGCTACATGAGGGGAAATCACCGCGACCATGGAATTCTACTGATGCCGATCAATTCATTAAACTTGCTAATGAAATAAATTCAGTTGCTAGCTGCGAATCGAAACTAGAAGAATTAGATACCAAACTTGCCACTACATTTTCATACATTTGTGCTGGAAGCATTGCTCCTATGCAGGTTAGTTAATCTATTTTGTGGTTGCTGTGTAATATTGCATTGTTATTTAAAGGACAATTTATGCGTCCTTTAACATCTTATAAGTATGTATAGACTCACTGTTTAAACAACTGTCTTGGAAACTACACTTACAAGCGCGTTCTATGTATAGTCTATGACTTCATTGATCTTCAATGATCTTCATTGTCCTAAGCTACTTTCTTTCTCTTTACGTAGTTACAAAATCATATAAACACGTTCACATATTGTAATGAAATTCTGTAACTAAGAATATTTCTTATCTAATTAGTATATCTTCTTAATTTTTCCGTTACATACGTAAAATGTATATCCTGTTATTTTTTATATACATATCTCTAGGCTTGATTGCATACTAGGTCATTTCACAAAGACGGGTTTGTTTAAATTATCTCTGTTTAACCTTAGCTATAGCTCAGTTGTCATAAAGTATGTGAGCATTAAGCTATTCGTTTATTATATAATAAATGAACAACAATACTTATCTCAAAGTGAAAATATTGTTTTGAAAGCTACTATTTATTACTATAAAAGCAAACAATTTATATTGCCCGATACAAACATGTGGAATCGGAATTCATGCCTTAAATTGTATATATCTAAAGATAAGAACCATAATTGTAAAGATTAGATTTAAATCAATTTAATATAAAAGGTTAAAGCCGGCAAACTAATATACTGAAAGGTGACTGCCAGTTAATTAATACCTTAAATAATTGTCTATTTGTAGGTGAAAAACTCATTTTTAAATTACGCTAGAGAATGGCACCAGTAAGGTATTTCATTGGTATTTAAATTAAATTATATACAAGGCGTTGAATGTTTAGTTTTCTCATAATATATATCTTATCCCTTTTCACTTATTATGGCAATGCATTGTTATTTTAAAATATGTTCAATTAAGGCTGCTCTGGGTGGTATCGCTGCTCAAGAAGTTATGAAAGCTTGCTCGGGGCGCTTCAATCCAATTAATCAGTGGCTTTACTTTGATGCTTTGGAGTGCCTACCCGAGAAGGAAGTAGATGAAAAAGATGCTCAACCGATCGGTAGCAGATATGATGGTCAAATTTCCATATTTGGGAAATCCTTTCAACAAAAACTGGGCAATTTAAAATATTTTGTTGTTGGAGCGGGTGCTATTGGTTGTGAATTGTTGACCAATTTTGCGCTTATGGGAATAGGCTGTGGTCCTAAAGGCAAAGTTTTCGTTACAGACATGGACATTATCGAAAAGTCTAATCTTAATCGTCAATTTCTCTTCCGATCTTGGGATATTCAGAAGTTGAAGGCAACGTGTGCTATGAATGCTGTGAAGCAAATGAATCCACAGGTAAAACAATTAAAGCAATATTTACGCTCGTATCTGTAATTGTATTACTATGTTTTACGTACTTGTTGTATTGGCATTATTACACCCATTAAAGTATTATTTTTTTGTATGATATAAAAAACTGAATTAAAGTAGTTATAATTTTTTCGAATTTCATATTCTGAATCACATATAATGCGCTAGTTCTAAATCTGAATATATTCTAGAATTCTTATAAGAAAGACTATTTATACTCTAGTCTAGACCATTACGTGCAATAACTTGGGGATAAATAAATATTTTTTATAGCTACAAGATAATTAAGAGTACAAAGTATAATTGTATTTTATCAATGGGATAAGTGTGGGATACTACTTGATATTGAGCCGGTTTTGTCTTATATATTTTTTTAATAGATTAATATTGAAGCACATGAAAACCGAGTTGGTCCAGAAACGGAAGAGGTTTACAATGATAGCTTTTTTGAAAGCCTGGACGGTGTAGCCAATGCTTTGGACAATGTAGATGCACGTGTTTACATGGATCGTAGATGTGTTTATTATCGCAAGTCATTGCTTGAATCAGGAACTTTGGGCACAAAAGGCAATACCCAAGTTGTCTTACCTCACATTACAGAGTCTTATTCATCTTCTCAGGTATTTTCAGTTTATATATTTTATATGAAAGGGCAATTCCATTAAGAAAGTTTCTACATGTTCGGGATGTAAAAATGAACTACCTAGAAGCTATTTGAACTCGACTTTTTGTAGTTTTTAATCATTGTATGATAATTTGTATTATTTATTTATATAATGTTATCATAATATTTAGTCCTGTCCGTTTAGAATTATTCTATTCAAATGTTGAGGGTAATTTGCGTATTTGAGATTTCAATAAAAGATAATTATGTAAAAAAAATATAAAGATATGTTTTAACTAACGTAATAAAAACATAATTTGTATCTGTTATTTTTTTTCTTATATTGTTGTTGAATATGTACATAAAGAAGTAATACTGTTGTATGTAGGAATACTGAAATATTGTGACATAGATTTTTGTTTTTATGATCGTTTTAAAATATATCATCGTCAAAAATGTCGTCTTCTTAAGGAAGGTTGGCGAACATAAACCAACTCCTGTCTTACGCAGATCTGGTTGTGGTTACCTAGTACCTTCAATATAGTTACTTTGCAAGCTTGTACTCACTGCTACGTAGAATATACAACCAACAATTTTATCTACTCCTAGATATGATTATATGGTGGTTTCTTTATTTACTTTCGGTTTTATGTTATATTGACAAAAACTAATTTAGATCTAACTGTATTAATATTAATAATTTTTAAAAGCGTATGTGTTTATATCAATTTGAATTCATAGTCGTTTATCCAAGCGTTGAATCGTTTTTCTGTATCAATGTGTTAATTAACTCATTAAAAATAATGCTTGTGCATTCTATCCTTCATCCAAATCGTTTTTCTGTAAATTACTTAAATACAATGTTTTAATTATGTTTATGATTACCTGCTGCTACTTTAATTTTAATTGAACATATTACAATTTTTACAAATATTTTGATGATACGTATTTACTTCGTTTTATAGTATCTGATTTTTTAGCCAATTTTCGCAGGAATTTAATTTTGACTGAATACTATGCGCCATGTGTGATAGATACGTATCCTATGTTGAATATGTTTCCTATACTGTTAAATATAAAGTATTATTAAGTGTAAATTTCATATTTATCTTACGTTTTATTTAATGCACTAATAGTACAACATTTTTTTAATAATTTATTTTGTACTTCCCACTGCATATTATTAGCATGATTTGCTTATTTCTTGTTTGATTATGCACTACCTGATATAATCACTATATAGTGTTAATTTTGACAGTGACGTTTACCTCGATAATTGATTATCATTCTTTTTATCTTGCTATAAGAGTTTTTTTATCCAACTGTGTTGCATGATAATCCCCTATTTGTACAACACTATAATGGTTAATACATTCAGCTCACTCGCAATATTGTCTCTGTTTAAGGATCCTCCTGAGAAATCAATCCCGGTTTGTACACTAAAGAACTTCCCATATTTAATTGAGCATACTTTGCAATGGGCCAGAGATCTCTTTGAAGGTGTTTTTTCTCAACCTTCAGAAACAGCGCTGTCATATTTACAGGTAAGCGGTATTATTGTTGTTTATATAATTAGTGAAAAAGATTTTTGGATGCGAGTTAGCTGTCAAGTCCCACATAGTTATTTGTTAGCTACCAGTACTATTTAATACAGATCTACAGTTATTGTTAAATGGGTACAATACACAGTGTTGTGATAAGCTGCGATATTTGGACTGTTGCCTGCTATATTATGAGCATGTCTGCGAGATTTTCATCATCATAGTTGTAATCATAGAAATAGGAGAGGATAGAAGCGAAACAGCAAGCCAAAGCTAGATGCAATTTTGTTGACGGAGTAAGGCC
>JAYRBW010042826.1:0-11585 GCA_036023295.1 Invenusta paracnida
ATTATAATGGCAGGAATATACTTAATAATTTTCTTAATAATAAAAAACGTAGTTAGCTCAAGTCCAATATTATTAACTAAAGACCTAACACATTTAACACATATTTCCTTTCTTTCATGGGTTGAGCTAACACACTTTTTTCCATTTTTGGCTTATATTAATATTATAATTTTTTGCCGAATACGTTATTTTTATTTAGTTTTTCACGGCGATTCTAACAATATAAATTTTGTTCTTGCAAAACACATAGGTAGCTGTCTATTTTACGCTAAACATAAGCTATTTATAACATGTTAGATAGGAAACAGTGCAAAAACTATGCAAAAATCTAGACACGTAGCAACGATTGTCGAAATATTGTACGAAAAATATTAATTGAAACTTTCAAACAACTTAATATAAAAAATATTTTAATGAATTAATAAATGTTTACATTAATTTATACTTTGTTATTCTATTTTTTTCTTAATAAAGTTTGCATTTATTGATTTTTATTAGTTTTTGTAACTATTTTGTTTATAAAATTATAATTAATAACTTAATAAAGAAATGCAACTTTATATCCCATATCTCTCCTTTTCCCGCTATTTTTCTTTAACATTGATGCTCTTCTTCTTTGATTTTCTTCTCTTTTTACGCTTCTCATCTGCTCTCTTCTCCTTCCACCTCCTCTGTAACTTTCAGGACAGCAAGAACGAAGATGTTTCAGTTGGCGTTTACCACGGTGGCATTCTTTGCTATCGAGGACGCCTTCGCATCAATCGATTCTCTTGGCCGAAAATCATAAAGCTTAGCTACCAGGCCAAACACTTCAATTTGGTGGTCCGGGGTCCCGACAATAACGACTGCACAATCGTTTTCAAGTGCAAGGACAATAAGATGGCGAAACGTCTCTGGAAAGCATGTGTTGAACATCATAGCTTCTTCCGGTAAGTTAGTTAATACATATATTATGGTGTATTTTACCAAATTTATTACTTTATTAGATAATTAATAGGCTTTAATTGTGGATGCTTATGGATTCATGTTGTTCCTGGCTTAAAGTTGAGCATATAAATGTTATATGAATGTTATAAAGATCTTAGATTCTATTTAAATATAAAAAACACAGTAAGAAGTGAAAAATATTTTTTAATTAAAAAAAATGTATTGTTGTGGCTCTCTTTTTCATTTTACTAAGACGGCTATAATGTTTTCCAATGCTTCATTGGTTCCCGTTTGTTTAATATAAAGTTACCTTTATCTTTGCTACCCGATATTAAGAAAGTATGCAAACTACAAAGATTCCTATTATTTTAACAAAGAAGAAAAATTTTACACTAATATATATATTTTTTACAGAGATTTATTTCTTTTAAATTTCTTTTGTTAATTATTAGTTTACAAGTAAATTAACATCACTACAATAATTTATGAAAATTAAAGCGAGAGCGTCGCAAAAAGATAAGCTATAAGGAAACGAGCTCAAAGTTATTTGTTAAGAACCTTTGTTCGGCTATTGATGAGCTATTAATGAAACTGACATAATAAATACACCAATAATTGTATGTCACAATCCTGGCTCTTGAAAACCCTTTTTGATCAATTTGTAAACTATATACTAAATAAACTATAAACTAAATAGTATAATATAGATTTAAAAGAACAAAAACTGAGAAAAATTGTTAACTATAGTATTAAATATTGTTACTCTTGCGAATTTCTTTACAAGAAATTATTCAAGTATGTAATTAACAGATACAAGACAAAGAAGATAAGAAAATGCTATCTAATCTGTGCTAAATTGGTTGCTATTGGCTAACTGCCTAATACAAACATCTTGTAGCTTAGAGTAGGTAATTAATTGTGATTAAAAATTAAAAATATTATTTGCAAATATGTATTTTGTATATTATAATTTTTATCTAAAATTTTACATACAAATCAAGGTTTAAAATGTCTATTTATGTCGTGTATTAAGATAAAAATGTAACCCTTTACCTGTTTTAGTAACTGTTGACTGTTGCAGTTTTTATCTTTATGCGCCATCTCCAAATTATGAGAGGAAAATATGATTATAATGATTGGTAACGGACTGTAAAAAAAATGTGCCTCTCCCCCCGCCTTGTAAGTGCTCGAGTCAGTTACACTTTGACAAATAGCTTTTCGTCGAATCTCACTTTGCTGAAAAAATATTTTTTAATAAATCGCATTTCTCCAAAACACTTTGCTGACTGTATAGAGGTATATTCACTCTTGCTGTTTCTCATTAATATATATAATAAATTGCCGTTATTATTAAAAGTAATGTATTTTTCATATTTATATAAATATTAGTTGGTACATATTTCTGTATGTTATTTTGTTATCATCACTCTATTCGAATACAGCAGAGCGAGGCAGAAATTAACAATGGAAGCAAGACTTTGGCAAGTATTACTATATAGGTGGTCTATGACACTTGAGTGTACTTAAGTATCATAATACATATATAGACCATCATATAATAGTTCATGTAGAAAGCTATAGAAGGTTTGTCCACAATAATCATCTAAATACGACTAGACTGTTTTATGGAAACATTATTTGTTCTGATAAGGTTCCACGAAAAGCTATTCCAAAAACAGAGATTCGGAAAAGTTGTTATAATGCTGTGTGCCAATGTATTGATCTATATATGGTTTTTAACAACCAGAATTTTAATATATAATTCTTGGATTCTTATTTTTTCTATTGCGTCAATAGTTGAACAACGTATTTCTATCATTTAAAAATATATTTTGTCTTTGAACTCGTTACTTGGCTTTAATTTTTTGCAGTATTCCGAAATTTAATGTAAGAATTGCTATGGTCTCTTTGATTGTAAAGTGATTTGTTTTCACAAATAAGAATTTGGGAATGATTTTAGTCTTTGTAAGCGCTAGTACGGGCGCTAGCATCCTCCAGCTATACAAGAAACGAGGTACCGACATTGACCCTCCTATAATTGTAGATAATGGTGTCAAACTTCCATAAATGGACGTCTGCCAGTGTTTGGAGGGTTAGTTTGAACCCCAGTGGCATTTTAAAATTTGACATATTAAAGAATGGGAATATTTTTACAATTTAAGCTTCATTTTCTAAAATTCTTATTTTTAATATAATTTAAGTATTTATAACCTTGTTTTTAAGATATGTTGCGTATAATTTTAAACATATATCTATTGACTTTATGTTAATATCAAAATTAAACACACATATCATGTCATTACGTTTGCAGATGCTTTTGAATATTAGTATCAGGTCAATTTTGGAAACAAAATTAGAATAAATTGACCAATGTACCAATATTCTAAAGCATCTGGAAACGCAATGACATGATAATATGTGTGTTTAATTTTAAGATAAAGCCAATAGATATATGTTTAAAATTATACGCAACATAACTTTTAAAAAGGTTATAAATACTTATATTATTTTAAAAATAAGAATTTTACAAAATTCAGCTTAAATTGTAAAACATTCCATTTCAGTCCATTTCGGAAGGTTTTACACCATTATTTACAATTATAGGGGGGTTAATGTCGGTACCTCTTTCAAATTCCTTGTAGCTGAAAGGAGCCAGCTGCGGGACTATAAGTATTTGCTATTCATTTGTTGCGTTTTGATATAATGTTATTATTGTATATAAACACAAAACAAACTTTATCATATATTATTCTATAGGTATTTATATTATAATTTAATCTAATGGAGAATTGCATTTCAAAACACATCGTTTTACAAATGAATGATTAATTATCTAATCAAGGACATTACATGTATATTTACTTTTTACTGGTCCTGCCTTGGAGACTAGAGTCTGTAGTTTTTCTAAAAAATAACATAAAATAATATTATTGGAACATTAATTTTTAGATAATATTTTCTTTTTCAGAAAATACAATAATTTAACGTTCCAACACTGATTAATACAGTTAATAGGTAAATAGACTTAATAGTAGTTTGAATTATTGAAATGTAAAACCTTTTAAATACAAATTGATCTTTTTATAAAGGTACATAAATATAAATTTAAAAGTTCAATCACTTTGTTCAAACTTTGCATATTTCAATGTTATTAATATATTTTCACACTATAGTGATATCCTAACTATAAGTTCCCACTATACACCATATTTCTTTTATGGATACCTACAGGTTGGTGTGCTATACTTGATTCATCATCACTGTCACTTACAATAGAGGAATTCATTTTTAGTTCCCCGGTAGCACTGCCTACATAATATGTTATTTTTACACGAATTTCAAGTCTATCTTCTTCCATATAATAATATATGTGATATTAATATTTTATTTCATGACTAAAATTAAATAAACACGTTGCATATTAGAAATTGTGGGTTGGCTGAAAGAAAGCGAATCTGTCTGTCATATTTCTCTATCTGAAGATAGTATGTGCTTACTTTTGCCTATGAGTAAAGATATTTTATGATTACTATATGGCTTATAGTAGTATTTAGATACTATGTAATTCAATGAGTATTCTGGGGTACGATATTGTTTATAACATATGGAGTACGAGAATTATACTTCACATTTTACAAATATGAACACGTTTGCTCATTCATCGGTCATATAGATATACACTTAGTTATGTACATCTCATAATATATCTATATGAATATAGTATATACCTATTATGTACACGTAGTCATATATGTGATCATAATTTGGAATACGTAATCTTGTTTACGTGCACTCATTCCTAGTTTTAAATCTTTCTCTATACATATATACTCCATTATTTACGGACTACAACCGGCCACACGTTGACTTTCAGTAAACTTATTTTCTTTACTATTAATACTTAGTTGTACTACCCTGTATTCTTAGTATTCTATATTATAATATATATATGTGTGTGTGTGTGTAAGGTTAACGTGTAGATTAACTAGTTGAAAAATAGATATGCCTGCTGATAAAACATAAAATGAGAATAAAGAGGACAGGTTGAATGCACGTAGAGATAACTTGAACTCAATAAAGCTCTTATCTCCCCCTTTTCGATTATTTGATACTTTCACTTTATTTCCGTTAACCTCCATCATTGTCCAATAGACAATTCCTCCCGGGGGTAAAATCAAAAGAATTTAAATTGAGTAATATTATTTAATATACTCAGGCTGCAAATATTGTTTTAGCTTTTAAACAAACTTCAATGAGTTTACAAACTGTAGTTTAATCATAAAATACAAAGTATTGTCAGTTCTAACTAAAAACATCGAGAATATATATTTTTGGTACGATAATGGTATGACACAATTTTGTATTCATAATTTATAGAACAATTAACCATATATATTCTGCATTGATTTTAAAAATTTTACTAGTCTGTTTTGTTTTTGATTTATATAAGTTTGTCTTTGATTAAATTATCTTTATTTGAGATATTTTAATATCAATAAATATTTTTTCACGGTATGCACAATTAATAATATAATTTAAACATCATTTCAATGTTAACTTTACTCCACATCCAGTGATATTTTCTATATATATTCCATTTCTCTCTCTTTTTTTCTTTCTTTTGATGTAATATTCGATTGAATTATTACTGCTGCACATTTTTTAACCCATATAAGAATGTCCTTGACTTGTTGGTCGACTTTTTGTGAAACACCTATACAGCACCACATTGAACCCTTGATAAACTACCACATCCGAAAATGATGGACTGTCCATCAATAATTACTCTTATATTTCGACGTACCAAATATGCATAAACATTTTAGTTGCAAATGGGCACTGCCAAGTACTGCCTGGCGGTATTTATTATAGGATAGTGGCTCTCTATCTCTTATTTCAATTATTCCGTCATTTAATTCTATATCACATTACCATATATATCACATGACCCAAAAGACGAATTATGGTGCCTCTCTTTTTTCTTCGACGTATCTTTTATTGAATCGCGTGATATTTATTATGCATACTGTATCAAGCATCTTATTCATCGATCTCTGGTCTTTGGTTATGTTTTGCTAAATTATATAGTATATATTTCCTTGTCAACGAAATATGTTTGCTTCTAAAGAAATTTCGTAATACCACTGATGTAGTATACAGGTCATTGAATTGTTTTTCTCAATTTAAATAGAACTTCCTTTTATGTAATTTAAGCCACTTACATCACCAATACAACAGAATACGTAATACCAGAACAGAATACCATGTAATCAATTGAGATTTATTAAATTATTGATCACAGAATTAATTAAGATGATGTTTTTTCTAGTATTGATACACATATTTAATAATAAATTATGAATTATAAATCAATATTTTCTTATTTTGTTTGAAAAATAATACTGATTAATTTCTGCGTTATACAAAGTATTATACATCGATGTTATAAGATATTTTTCTTTCCTCGAATAATTCTTTTTGGTTGATCTATACACGTTACTAAAATTTCGACTTTACAAATGTTTATAAATAAGAACAATTAAAAATAATTAAAAACAGCATATATTAATATTTATGAACTATTAAATAAATTATTTCATTAACTTTCAAATTGACCAGCTTGACCCCCAAACGCTTTTTGTATAGGTATTCATCCATTGAGTTAACACTACATATACGTGCAATTATGTTCAAAATACATATATGTTCAAGGCGCCATGAGATAAGTATAATGTTTAAGTGTGGAATATGTGTTCAGTCAATATGATTGCTGTCATAAAAACTTGGATAAAGCTAGTTAAATTTAGTGAGTATAACTTTATAAATAACCCCAACAAACTGAACAGTATATACAGAGGAAAAAATGTTCCACTTTTATTTATTGACAAAGTCATTCTAAAAACCATGTTCTCTCGTGTGTCTCCCCTTTGTGGATTCTCTCTCTAGAAGAAGCAGGCGGAATATATGCTGTGTTCATGATCTCATATATGTTTATCCGCGCAGGACTCTAGACTGCCATCAATCGCTTTCAATCCTGCCGTTTGATAAGGTTGTGGCCGCAGATAAGAACTATATCCATCTCAACTGAACTGAACTGAGCAAACGTAGACACCACTCTATAGACAGCACTGCTATATGTATACATAATTTTCCTTTTCAGATTAAAATTTCCGCCAAATTGCCTTGCCTATAATTTATATATTTTTTTCCGCTTTCTCCTATATATAAGAAAACCTACTAGTGCTAACTCTAAGAGCACACAATTCTGAGGCATAACATTATATTTAAACTAACAGATATAAGGGACGCCTGGAACTAGGTATAATTTGTGCTGTAGCCAGCAAGCCGTGGTGGCTCAGCTATAAAATTCTGCGACCATCAAATTAATCAATAGTTATCAATGACCACTGTCCTCACCCTAGACAAGTATAACGATCGATCGGTCGGATCAAATTCAGTCACCGGAACTGCTTCCAAATTTTATTTTCCCTCTCTCTTATGTGTCGTGTTTCTTTGTCACCTCCCTTTTATGCCCTCACTCTTTCTTACAAGGACTTCTTAAGTCCTCCAGTCTATTCTATCTTTACTTGCTCAATGAGACTTTTTGTTAATGTTCTCCTTTCGGCTGGCCTATACAATATACTATACTCTTGTTATATATGTATATATATGCGACTATATCGACATCGTTCAATCCTATCAGTCGTATTATTAGTATTTGTAATCAATATTTCTAGGGCTGACTATATATAACTATCTAACTATCCAACTATGTATGATCAAAAATTCGAAGTATACATAAACCTAGATATAAATCCAAAGTATACTCGCTAGTCTGCCTCTTGCATAAACTAAAAATGGTTGGGTTTCCCCCAGGGAGATAGTTCGAATTTTCTCCCATTTTGAGTACTTGCTTTCATCTCGTTATCCATTTTATGCTGTATGTCTGCTAGACTTGCAGAGTCCTATCAGAAAATAATGATGTAGAATTAGAATTTAAGATCATAAATTGTGCTATGAGGACAGAGGACATTACCAACGTCTACTTTGCGTCTTTTCTCCTCTCCTGATACTTGCCTTCTTTTAAAGAGTGAAAGAAGGTCACGTTTTAAAGGCCTTTTTATCTGTAACGCTTATGTTCTATTTTCAAAAATTAGTTCGAATGTCTTTATCAATAAGATTATTTGTGCTAAGATTTAATGCGGAATATATTTAATTTCAACGATTCATAATAAAAGTATTACAGTTTTCTTTCTAAATTATTTGGATGTTTGGTATAAAACCATCGCGTTCGTGTGATGAAAACATTTCACTTAATCATTGTTGAAGTATAAATTTCGCATAAATACGACATTTTAAAGTTTATTATTTGTTTAATCCTTAAAAAAGTCATCAATTTCTTTCGTACAAACCTTTTATTTCTTTAAAATTACTTTTTTTATTAATTATTTCAATAATGGATGATGCTGCTGTCTACATACAAATTTAGGATTTAAGGAATGTATTTTGAATATATTTTCCTGTATATTTGTGAACACATCTTTTCTTACCTTGCGCATCATTTTATGAACGAATTTCTTCGAAAGCATTAATCATTTAGAAAGAAGCGCATACGGCTTAATCGTATTAAAAACATTTAATGTAAATTTATTTACATTTAGTTATTTAATTGTTAATTAAAGATTAAATGTGTGCAGAATTGGCGTTTATATTTTTTATAAAAATTAATCTTATTAGAATATATGATTAGTTTATTATCTATTTTATACAGATTAAACCTTCAGTTGACAACAAGTACGTTTTCAAAGGCAATTCGTTTTTATTGGATCTTTTAATATTCAAACAATTAGAAATCTATTAAAAAATAAGTTATTCATATTTTCTCCCTCTCGGTCCTTCCTTGTAATCAGACTTCGTGAGGCAGAATCACCTAAGAAACCAAATCTTCTTCCCGGATTCGGGACCCGAAAGTACCGATATTCAGGCCCCACACTCCAACAGATGAATGCCAATCCCGCAGACAGGCCCCAGCCGAGGTTCCGCAGAATGCCCACTCAGAGGAAGCATGTGGACGACAGTAAGTTCTCACTCCTAAGTTATCGTTTTCATAGATGAATCCGAGTGTATTTGTATAGTTACTCTTCACGTTTGCTTATTAATTAATAAATGAGTAAAAATTGATGGTGAGCGTTTAGCTTTGCATAAGTATATATAATGCTAATAGTTAGATTTTAAGCTACTATGTTTAAAAATATATATTTATGTATATGTACAATGTATATACTTACTCAAAAAAATTAACACAATTAGTAACAAAATCTCCAAAGATAAAGCTAAAATAAAAGTTGCACTTAACCTTCATGCCTTTGTAGTTATAAGTAACCAGTATAGTAAGAAACATATATTATGAGTTTATATCTAATTCAGTCGAAACTACCGACAAATGGAATATATGAGAACATTTGATTAGATGAAATTTTGTTGCATATTGTTGTGGTATTAACAATTGTAAAATAACGGATCAATATTACTTATTCTCTAACAGAAAAACTTTCTTTAAAATACTTATTTCTGCCATCGGATCAGTTAAAACTTCTTTAAATTTAATTTTTATTAAAACTATACAACTTTTATTTACTATTTTCTGCTAATATTATGAATAATCATACTCATCAGATAAATTAATCTCTAAACGGAAGTTTAATAGAAATACTATTATGATCATGTACTCCTTATAAGTAGTAATTGAAAAAACAAGAGGATACCCTATTCAAATTTTGTGTTTTGGGCCTTTATCTTTTTGTACTTTTTACATTAATTAAACATGGTTAAAAAACTGTTTGTACACATAATATTATTATGTATAATGTTTGTTATGAATCACACTGAACATATATCCATATGTATATATTGGAACCACATTTACATCTACAGCAGGTTGGTTTACCCTACCAGCTGACAGAAATAAGAACGTCACCGGCTTCAGTGAAGGTAATTTATTAGGTTATTTACCTTATTTCTTTCTGTAAGTAAAGGGTAAGAGAAAATTGGACTAAGTTTATGAAACCTGGCGGACCAAAGGATTCTGAAAATCCATTATAAAGAGGTATACTTTGACTATTCAAAATTTGACGACGACTCATAAAGATTCACCAGACTCTCATCACTTATATCATTGACTTCTTAAAGATTTCTACATTGAATCTTTTAATCCGTCATAATGAATGCATAGAAATACTTGTTCGGCCATTTGTTATCTTTCTGGTTCCCTCCACCTTACACGATATTTTCCTCCCTTTTATTATTTTCTTTAATTTTTATTCCGCTTTGAACACATTCAAACGTAGGTTGTATTGTTTGAGTATTGTTCAAAATCGATATTGTGCCTCTGTATTGTTCTATCATTTTGTATATACAATGTATACCTACCTACCTATGCTATACATATATATTGGTTTTTAGAGGATTTTACTTTGCTTTTTTAGATTATTGGTAAACTCCACTGTTAAGATTTATGACTGTTGTTTCGTATGCTGGGGACATGCTTCCTTCTTCTTATTATAAAAACACTTCTTATGCAGTTTAACTTGTACCAAGTATTTAATTGCTATATGAATAATGATTATTAGTAACCTTTAAGTATCCTTAAAACATTTACTAATTATTCTACAGTGCATGGTCATAATGTTCGCACACTATATATTATAAATAAGAACGAATATCTAATATTTTATATTCTATTTTAAATAAACACAAACATAAACAATTACATACACAATATACACAATAATTAGATACAATAATACACAATAATAAGAAAATATCTAATAGGGGGATTCTTTCCTGTCATAATTGTATCAAATCTCAACTAAATAATTTATCAATTATTTGCATGCTAAATACTTATTGCAGTTACTTTAATTGATTAAATTAACTGTTCTCACACATTATGCATCATAATACATAGTGATGTATATTATAAAGCTAATTATAAGTGTACAAATATATACTAGTATTTCTATTTATTAACAGTTGTATTACTATAACATATACCTAGTGCGCGAACATTATGACCATGCACTGTATATCTATACACATAATATAATTGACTAGATGTAAAGTCTTAAAAAAATTTGAAACAAAATATTTGTGAGAACAATCCTTTTATTGGATTTCTGTGTTTTGTATTACACAGAATTAGGCAGTCGATATTGCTGATTGCGACACATATAAAAGTAAATTATATATAAATCCAAAAATCTATGAACTTTGTATGAAATTATTTCTTAGGATTGTAAACTCGCAATTTGCGGTTAAAATATCCAATATAATTTTCCACATCTCAGTCTATATATAAAAGTAAAATATTTAAAATTTCAACTAAAAGAAAATAAACCTTATAGAATAAAATTCGTATTAATAATTTTAAAAAATAACAGTCACATTAATTGATAGTATATTAACTATTCAAATGTTGGTATCCTGTTTTACTAGTACTTATGTCTATATATGTATCAAGAACGTCGAGTATATCCATATATATATATATGTATATATATATAGGTTGTCCGGAAAAAAATTTCGTTTTTTTATTTCCAAATATCTATTAGTCTTCAAAATTTCGTTTTATTAATCCAAGAATTATATTTGAATAATTA
>JAYRBW010042837.1:0-11584 GCA_036023295.1 Invenusta paracnida
AAACTAGGAACTCCTCAAAACTAGGAACTCCTCAAAACTAGGAGCTCCTCAAAACTAGGAACTCCTCAAAACTAGGAACTCCTCAAAACTAGGAGCTCCTCAAAACTAGGAACTCCTCAAAACTAGGAGCTCCTAACTTTTATAAGTGTTCTTCAATGGTTAGAGGAGCTCATAACTTAGTTAAGACGGTTTTTGCACTCTTAATAAAAATAATTGTGTTTTACAGATAATATGCTTTAATATTTGGGATAAAATATTATTAATTTTATTCTGATAAAAACAATTTTCCAGATTTAAAAAAATAATTTATTTAATTTTTACCTATACGATTTTTGAAATATTTTTAGAAATATAATATGTAACAAAACATGCCAAGTTTCAAAACTCTTCTCCGACAGGAAGTTTGGAAATTATAGAGGGGCCACAATTCCCCCCCATACTCCCTCTACCGGATATGGATGCTTAAAACAACCCGGTGGGGATTGGGTTAAGGTAAAGTTATTCAGTGACATTGTTTTATTTTTAATTGTCAGTTTTCTACAAAAATTAACTCTAAGCATCGAAACTATGGCATTTAACTTACGTTGTTATAATCACTCCCATTTATCGTAAACACTGTGCCAAAATAATTAATTTAAACTGTCATTTCCAATAATTATATTTCAAGCTAATAAATCCATGCTTCATGTTATTTCCCTTTATATCATTATCAATTTTAACAAATGTAGAAATTCATGTTTTTATTAAATAATGGGATGATTTCCAGTTCTAAGTAACACCGAAATAAGTTTTACGCAAGTTTTACCTTAACGATAAAGGAAACTCGGTGTTGATGTAAAGTTTACTATAATATACATCAACCTATATAATCCATTCAATATTTCAGTCATTTTGTAAATTACTTTGCAACACTTGAAATCGCATTTTAATCTCTTTGCAAGAAGGTCAGGAGACAAAATTGAAATTAAAATCATATAAGAAATTGTGTTTTGAATATATACATCAATTATAAACATGCTGAACTACTTTTTATTGAACCTTTTACTACATTGTATTATAGTTGTATCATCCTAATATGTTACTCAGGCGCTCCTGGATGTTAACTTGCAGAGATTACTCGATGAAAACGTTCCTCAAAAATTGATTTCAAGTTTGGTGTAAAAAGGCTGAAGTTTGGGTTATAAATAGTAACATGCATATAAACGCTTACAACGATATTAGTCTAGACTTGAAATTTCTCGCTGTATTTAAAAGAAAAGATATAATATTAATTATTATACCTAATGTTCATTGTTCAACCTTGCATACCTACAAATTATAAGTCATAATTTATATTAATAATAAATAACTTGCAGTGTGCTCTGGTATATATTTCTCTTTTAAATGTTGCAGAATGATTTGACAATAATTGTCAAAATAATTATTATATTTTATGTTTATTAGTAGATGGATGTGCATTGATGAAGTTATACGAGTTTTCGTTGCTGGAAAGTTTATATATTATATATTATATATTTATCAGGCATAGCTATCTTTTGAAAATAATAGATATCAGTAGTATAGATTTTGCATTGATTATTATCATTGGCGAATTTTTTAAAAGGATTGAACACATATAAATGCTCAATTCGGCGGTATTTTAGAGAAGCGAGCTGCTCGCGGTTAAGATTTACTGCTATAATGTTGTTATTCTTCGAGTTGTGGACGACGACCCTGTCACGCAGGTTCAAGTTGAGAATGGGGTGACTTCTCGAAGCTCTGTGTGCGCGCTTCTGAGCTCGAGTCAGCTAGCTAGTGTTGGTCGTTGGTTGGAATCCACCTGGCCGAACGGTCTAATCGGATCTAATCTTTCTTGCAAACAATGTAATTTCCATCTTAACCCTATCTATCCACACCGGATTATTTTACGCATCCATATCCCATAGGTGTGGGAGGGGGGCACATTGTGGCTCCCTATAATAGTCAAACTTCCTGGCGGAGTAGAGTTGGCATTTAGGTAAACGAGGGTGTTTTGTAAGACATTTCAAATGAAAAAATAGTAAAAATATATACTTAAAAAAATACTATGTTCAGAACAATTTTTTGGTGTAAAAAATAGCAGTATATCACAAAATTGTTGTTTATGGTTTATCATCTTAACAATAACTTATTTCTATTAAGTACCAAAAATAAAACATTTTCATTGATTTTTTAAATTTGAAGAATTTAATTTTTTTTACATAAACGGTATTTTTTACCAACGAATTACGTGACCACTTTCATAGAGTGTAGAGTAGTGAATATAGTCACGTGACCACTTCCATAGAGTGTAGAGTAGTGAATATAGCACTCAAAGTTATAAAACCATATTTTAGGAAAAGTTGCGGAAGCTTATATTGCTCCATTTGTTCGGCCAGAGTGCCCAGGGGTTAAACTTTTACTTTGATAGCAGTAATTATTGTGCAATGATTCAAATTTGGCAATTTATTACGACCTCAAAAGTAATGTTGTGTTTTTTTGTATTAATTTTGGCACAAATGATATCAGAGCCAGTGGGAATTACTGGCCCTAAGCCCTTTTGAACATAATGACACGTTTTGAACATTTTTTTAAACATTATTATGCGCGAATTTTAAAGAATGACTTAGTTTTCGTTTCATATTTTGTACTCGTACGATTTATAGACTGAACGTTTATTTCGCTGATGAATATAATGCATCACAGTATGGTATAATAATAAAAATAATAATAATAGTTCAAAACGAATGCTTACTTGAACTTCTTTTGAAACTAGCAGCTAACACAGCTGCAACCGTTAACACAATTGACAGCCGCATGACAGGGATGAGAGGATCTACGAGCTGTCTGTAACTATATTTATTCTGAAATTGAGAGACACTGATTGGTCAGACGAGTATTGCAAATCTGTCCAATCAATATCTTTCTAGTAGAGGCATACAATAATTATAGAAAAAGGAGTAGAATAACTTGATGCGGTTTAAAATAAGTTTATTTCGATATTTTGAATTGTGTAATATTTTGAAAATAAAATGTACAATGACAAATATGATTAGAAAAAGCGTGAAACAAGGTATAATCTACAGGCGAATAACTTAATGCTCAAATATGACGTTATAAACAATGTTTAGTATATATAGTATATATATAGAATAAGTTAATATTGTAAAAAGGTGTGTACAAATATATTCACATAACATCTATGCAAAATTCAATTGCTTGAACTAAAATTATACTATTATAATCCATTAAAATGGTTGTAATTCATATTTTTAAACAAAGAAATAAATATTACGGTAGTTGTTCACGCTAGCGGTGCCTTATTTGAATTTTCAGTATTTTGTGTGAAATATTTCACAGCTATAATAAAACTAGGTCAAACTTCGTATAAGAAGTTACTTATAATATAATGGTTTTATTAGTCTTTGGTTTTTATTTTTATTTTTATAAAATACAATTTTCTTAAAAGTCTTCCTTGCCAATCGACTGAGCTCCGATCCTCAAGCACTTTCAGTGTTCACCCTGTAATCGTGAGGACCCTCCTCTCCTCTCCTCTCCTCTCCTCTTTCTCCTCCTCTTTCTCCTCTATCATCTCCTTTCTATTTCTCTCTTCTCGTCTCCTCTCGTCTCTCCTTTCTCCTCTCTCATTTATCCTAACTTCTACCCAATTTTTCAGGAAGTCTGATATCAACTGACTCTTCGACATCTCACTCAGATTTTACAATTGCCTTTATAATCGGTGGATCTTGCGTTGTCCTCTCCGGTATAGTCCTTATACCGGTATTCATAAATCAAATCACCGTTGTCAGAGCTACAGAACCAGTAAGGTGACAACTTCCTTGCTGTCATATTGTCATATACATCTACATATTTATCATCGTGTACCCTTACGATACTGTTTACTAAAGCACTATGTGATGATTCTTGATTAATTATAATCGGTAGCATTTAAAACAAGACTAACTATGTTATTGAATTAATGCAGATTGGCTAGCTTTAAGTCAAGAAATATTTTTGTGAAAATTGTTTTATTATTTTGAATCATCATTATTGTACTACATTTTATTTGTTTTTATTTATTTATGTTTTTGATATTTTGTTATACATACACGACGTCGCTAGTTCTCCAGAAACAGTGTTCAATGTTCTTTTGATGTATTAATGTATTATACATTTTTAATTTAAATATACACGCTTCGGTATTCCTGAGTTGATATATTAAGTTTTCTCTTTATTATTTCACGCAAACGTTGGACATTTATTATTACAATACATTTAATAATTTTTAATCGGATATCGAAAAATGATTTTTAAAACGTTTAAATGCAGAAATATACAAAATATGTATTAATTTGAAAATATATCTAAATTGATATTTTAATATAGCTTTGTAATTGACTGCTATATTTATATGCTAATAGTTCACCCGGAATATTGCTATTCTTTCATTAATTGATTAAGCTAAAATAAGTATTTAGAGTATTTTATAGTTATTCTAAATAGATATAGTTCACAGCTTTTAATCTACAAGTTTGAATTCTAGTAAATATAGTAATTAATTATTATAGGAACTTATGTGACCAAAACTTGTTTTCATATTCCTTTTTTATGGTTCTTTTGTCGTTTTTCTCTGAAGAACTCTTTTCCTGACAATAAAGTAATTATCGAATGATACCGGTTTATACAGATGCTAATTTTATATAAACGCTAAATATTTTGCCGGTTAATAATTGAGGATGAAGTGACATTCTAAAAGTAATGACGGGTGACCTCTGCCGATCTAATATGATTGTTGCATTAATTCAAAATGTTATATATAATATAACATAAAAAGACTACACATGGTAGATTTACATGGGAATTCAAGAAATACTTTAAAAAGCTACAATAATTGGACATCGATATCTATGACCTTGACCTATATAAGAGGTCATTTAGTAGTGTCTTATGGTGCAGGCTGTTAGGGTATATGTAGGTCAATCGGGGCTGAAACATTGGGTATTTTGAAAGTGGGCTGTGTAGCTCTGTCGTTGCTAAGAAACCGATGATTTTTAGATGCTAGGACCACCTAGGCGACATCTGAGCTAGCTGTATGTTGCTTAGTAACTGAGTTATTTAAGGTCAACTATATTGACCAATTAAAAATCCTATAAATAGATTCGTATTATTATAGTCCGTTATTGTTGAATTACCACTCGTGTGGTTGTTACTTACTAAATTATGTATATCTATGCTGGCAGCACCCAAATCAGAGTTTCGTCAATTTGAGAGGTATGCATTTATTTATGTAAAACGTGTTTGGCTCGTTTTTTACAAAGTTGTATTTTTTACAGTATGGTAACGTAACCATCTCTTCATCAAATAAGTGCGCATTTAATAAGTACAGCCGTAAAGATTAATTCAACTTTATTTTGTGAATGAAGCTAGTTACATTGCTTCTTCATTTTGCTCATTTAAAAATAAAGACAAATGCCCGAGTGATGGTTGGGGTTTTTAGTGATGCCTTGCACTTTATTGATTTCATACTAAGCGACACGATCATATTATGGCTAATATAGGTAGTCTGTAATAAGCAGCATAATTCATATAAAAATGTATTGATAAAATAATGAACGTTTTCATTTATTATGTCACCAATTCTCGGGGATTTTTTTTCAATTATGTAATTAATACCTGCGTGCCTTAAGGCTGTGAAATATTTACTTTAAAAAAATCTACATTTCAATTATTCATTTATATTCTATTTACTTGAATAAAAATGCATTTTTATTGATGAGCATATATTTAGCAATATAAGAGACAAGAAACGACATGACCATTAAGCAGCGTGACAGCTGTTACATATAGGCTATTGTTTTAAGTGGCAATTGTTTTGATTAATTGTCCTTGACAAAAGTACAAACACATTCCTTCAACATTATTTATTGTATTTCCTTCTTCAAATATACTCCTCATACAATCTGATCTACTTGTGGGATGTTTTGAGTACTGTAGAATTCGTTGTTGAGATAAATTTTCCTTTACCACCTCGATATAATCGAATAATACGAGTGTTGCCAAGAAAGGCTGCAGCAATCAGAGTGCCCTGAATCGCAATGACAAAGTTGGCGAAGACGTTGAACACATCTGACTGGAAGATTATGTTAGCCGAGGGTAGGACCCACGCAAGACCAAGTAGAAAGCCCAATTTCATAGCAATGAGAACAACCAGCTTGCTTTGACCACTGCTGGTAGAGGCTGTGGCCATTGCGGTTTGTTTCACGGTTCGGCAGAGTCCAACAAGTGTCCAAACGAAGAAAGTCAGCGAGACGAGCAGAAGTACCAGGGCTGGAATTGTCATCCCAAAGAGAACCGAGTATCCGGCGGCGAGCCAGCAGAACTTTCCGTTGATGTAACTGATGGAGTATGACCCCAGGCAGTCTGCACAGGCGCTCAAGCCCGCCATTATGGCCACCATGACAACCGGTGGAAGGTAAGCATAGAGACAGACCTTGGCAACTCTTCCTCTTGACAACTGACCTAAGGACGAGGTGGCAGAATCTGTAAAGGCTCGTTTGGAGAAGTAGGACAGACAGACACTCCAGGTAAAAGTGCACAGTGTTGCAAAATGGTTTACAATACCACCCAGGATGCACGCAGTGTCACCTAAGCGAGTATGGCTGATCCAGGAGAGAAAGTAGAAACAAGAATAACTGACAGCAAGACAGGCACATAAATTGAGCGTACATATGCCAGGGAGGGTGCGTAAACTCTTGAATCTTGAGTAAGTGTAGACTGTGAGAGCAAGAGCCAATATTGACAAGGGGATTACAAGTTTGTTCACCCAATCGTTGATATCCCGGTAGAATGGGAGAAGTTTGACCGTGTTTGATGGTGTTTCCGTGGCCACAGCGTGAATCGGCGTGTCGTCACCTGGACAACGTGTTATCGCGAAATTGGCTTCACCAATAGTAATGCGATCCATTTCGACGAGACTAGAAAGACTATTAAGAAGGACAGTTCGACTCAAGCCATCAGTTAGGAATCTGTAGATCTCGAGAGTGCAATTCGGATAAAGAACTAAGAAATTATTCGTGTCCACTACTTTCCTTTTTAGTTCCAAGAAAAGTGACGTTTTCCAGATTAAAACACGCGTGACATTGATGAGTGCTTGAGTATTCAAATCGGGATGAGATCCGGTTAATAGTGCACGTGAAGATGCAGTTGACAGTGTTACATTTAAATCAATGTCTTTGTAAATTTCGGGAACCAAAGTAGAAGCCTTTTCATAGCCCTGAAATGCGACATCCCGATAGTGCCTACTTTCAAAGATAAAATCAATTTCACCAGTTCCACTTGTGTCAATCGATATATTTGTCTGGAATCCCTTCCATCGACGTAGGACAGGCCATTGAGGTGAACGTTCACACTGATTGAAGGTGGTCACCCATGTACAAATACCCCCAACGTCTTGGGCTTTCATGGCCTTCTGCAGATCATTCTGATATACAACACTAACCTGGAAAAAGGTTTCCGGGTCTACGCAACTTTCGATTTCAGAGTGGTAAATCCATCCATCAGAACAATTTTTTTGGAAACAATAGTCCAGTGTGCCCATGTGCGTGTCATTCTTTCTTACGACCGATAATACAGCAGCGTTGGAGCCGCATTTTCTGGTGATGTAGTCCGTATTTGTTTGAGACATAATGGGATTGCTTGGCCTGCGAAAGTCAATCATCATCACAAATGATGGAATATAGTCATCATCCCCCGCCAATGCACCCGTGTTCAGGCATGTTGTACAATTTGCACTATCAACTTTTGCGCAAAAGATGTTCCGATAAACTTCATTTTCACAGCGATTCCTGAAGGCTATTCGACATAGCCACAGGAGTAAATCTCTCTCCTGGAAGTTTTCCGATAACTCCGGAACAGTGGGATTGATATTGATATCAGTATCTGCAATGTGGCATTCCATGTTGGGAAGAATGTCCTTGAGGCCGGGCATAGTGATTGGCCAATTACGACTGGATTCTTGGAGAATACCGTTGTTAAGTACAATAGGACAGGCTTCGAAGTAAAGTCTCCGTTTCTCCTGCAGGTCCACCAGAGGATTGCTGAGTTCAGCCTGAACCTCCGAGCTACAGAAACGTGCGTGTTTTACTGGATAAAACACATCGACACGATTACAGAGAGCGCAGTACTTGTTTCGAAAAAACTGATTCATGGATTGATTGTAAACAAATTCGATGCTATCAGGAAGATCGTCCAAGGGAAGCGTTGCTTCACACTTTCGTCGATAATTCTCAAAGCTTAGCAATTGTGTGGAATGTTTGGGATCACAGCGACTGACTACTCTAATGTAGGTGAAAGTTGGTTTATCACTGTTATCTTTAGAAAACACTCTCACGATTTTTTGACAGCTTTGCGATTCGAAAAAGTTGGTGTCGAGTTTATTTGGTCTCGAGTTGTTGAAGTAACTGAAACAGCATCTCCCCGTAAGTAAACAAGAGGGACTGGTGCGGCATGTTTTGTCATTTGGTACTATACAGCCTGAAGAAAGTGTTACAGAGTCTCCGAGATGATCTACAATATTTGGCGAAGATAGAATGCATTATTAATCGAGTAATTTACTGCATATACATGGAAGGTATCTGAATTGGGACATGTACACAAAATATTTCTTTTCATTTTTTTAAATAAAACATGAAAATATATAATTAATATTATTTAGACAATAATAGCTATATTTGTGTCGTTGGCAATGTTTCCATAAATTTCATACATATAGTAATGCACATTTATTGATTATCTATAATTTTTAGGCCAAGGATTAATTAATTGATCTGGAACTGTCTTCCGATTTTAGGTTTTGTCAAATTCAAGCAAATTACAGAAAGGAAAAAAAGCAGCGATTCTTGATGAGTATATTATTTAAATCAAAATTATATTATTAATGCAAAGATTGGAAAGTCTTTCAGTAACTAAATATATCTTGGTGATGTCAAGCTTTTGTTTGTTCTTAGTATTACAGTAGGATTTGCCTATATCGTATTTTTGTAAATGCACCGCCAAAACGCCTATCTGTTAAATAGAAAAAAATTCGTCGATATCGTATATGATATTCGTCTATATCGTAAATTCGTATAATAAAATATCAAATGATTATTTTTGTACCATCAGGCAATTTATTCGAATATTTCGTATATTAATATCTATTTTCAACATCACACTATCCATATTTATGCCAATATACAATACGTACCGTTTCACTTCTAATAATTGACTCATAACAAATAATAACAAACTTAATGAGCCGCTAACATCGTTTCCAAATATAAATCAATCAAATATAAGTCAATAATTGTTTATAATTCAATATAGGCCTACATTTTCGAAAATAAAAGCAAGTTTGCATATTTCGTATTTTCGTCTATATCGTATATTTGTATGTGGCAAATGAAAATACGATATAGGCGAATCCTACTCATTGTACTTTTCGCAATGTTCTATTCATTAAAAAGCCTTTTAATTGAAGATTACTATTCCGATGCAAGTATTCCTTGTCAAAATACTTCTATAAGTATTTAATTGTAATATAGTATTCTAAATGTAATAATTTTGAACGTTTGACCGCTATGTTACATGATATTTTACAAAATGAATACCATATCTTTTAGACTGTTGTATTCCATATTATCAGTATTTTGAGCCGAACAAATGCATTTTGGGCATTTGATGTATAATATCCAAGCTATAACAGATTATCTATATAGCTGGCACCATGTCTACAATCCTTTAACTAATATAGGTACATTCCCAACGGAATGTAAGATCCCATAGAAACAAGAAGTAGGGCCTTAATCCACCTGACACTATAATAATAGAAATATACGTATAACGCGACGTTGACTTATCCTCTCCACCGCTGCAGTTGTGGGTACCACATTTTACCCCTGCAGTTCCTAGGTCCATCCAGTTCAGGAATTAGATAGTTTTTAAGTTGTAGATGATATCTTGGACTTTTTAGAATAGTATGTTTATACTAAAGGCTGGTTTATAATTCAATCCTAAGGAGATGTTTCCGGTTGGAGTGCCCCGGCTTTGGAACTTACTTACGAAAAAAAGGAAGTTCGAACCCCGATTTTGTTTTAAGAATTAAGCCAACGGGATTGATTTTAAAGTTTAAGACCTAAAATGTGCGTGCTCCATATAAGAATCAACACTTCGTAAGAATATTTAAATATTTTACTCAGTTGGAGCTAAAAATAGCTCAGTTCTTTGAACTAATTACAAATATATACTTAAAATAGCCCTAACAGAGCGAGCTTAATTGAAATGTTCTTGTCTCTACGCGTTCATGCAAGGAAGTATTACTATTCACAAGCCTCTTATAACTTGATGACCGGAGTTGGATATTGTAAATGATTCACTGCTCCGTATAGTCAGACAACAAAACGTTTAAACCCGCCCCACGTGCTAGGGGGCTCATATTATTGAGTTACATGTACCTACTGCATCCTTCGACCTTCCAAATGGCCTTCCATACTTACACATGAGCGAATGATATCGTACGAGTGGTTGATACTTGGATGGCCATGTTTCCACTGAAAGAGAAGTCAGCATTATTATTTTCACACTAGTTTGTCTATTTTACTTATCGCAGTTAGGGCCTAATTCATTATCCTTAGAATAAGTAAAGCCATTTGATTTATTCGTGTATATATTGACCTTATCCGTGCCGGGGGGGATCTTTGATTAGACCCCCTTCAGCATTCTAGCTGTGAATTTTCAACGAAAAAATGGAGCAATGTAAGTTTTTGTTACCTTTTCTTAAATATATTTTATCAACTCTTAGCGCTATATTCACTACTGTACAACCTGTGGTGTCACTGCTGTACACCCTGTGGGGTCACTACTGTACACCCTGTGGTGTCACTACTGTACACCCTGTGGGGTCACTACTGTACACCCTGTGGTGTCATCACTGTACACCCTGTGGTGTCATCACTGTACACCCTGTGGTGTCACTACTGTACACCCTGTGGTGTCATCACTGTACACCCTGTGGGGTCACTACTGTACACCCTGTGGGGTCACTACTGTACACCCTGTTGGGTCACTATTCTACACCCTGTGGTGTCACTACTGTACACCCTGTGGTGTCACTACTGTACACCCTGAGGGGTCACTACTGTACACCCTGTGGGGTCACTACTGTACACCCTGTGGGGTCACTACTGTACAACCTGTGGTGTCACTACTGTACACCCTGTGGGGTTACTACTGTACACCCTGTAGTGTCATCACTGTACACCCTGTGGTGTCATCACTGTACACCCTGTGGTGTCATCACTGTACACCCTGTGGGGTCACTACTGTACACCCTGTGGTGTCATCACTGTACACCCTGTGGTGTCACTACTGTACACCCTGTGGGGTCACTACTGTACACCTTGTGGTGTCATCACTGTACACCCTGTGGTGTCACTACTGTACACACTGTGGGGTCACTACTGTACACCCTGTGTGGTCACTACTGTACACCCTGTTGGGTCACTATTCTACACCCTGTGGTGTCACTACTGTACACCCTGTGGTGTCACTA
>JAYRBW010042859.1:0-11584 GCA_036023295.1 Invenusta paracnida
AGTATTAAGTATTTTACTTTAATTATTTATTTTACTTATTAATTTAAGTATTTAATACATTAAAATAAATTGTAAAAGAAAAAAGAAAAATAATTTAACAAAAAACTTAAAAAAATACTTAAAAATACAAAAATAATTTAATGTGGGAAACTTGGAGATTACCAATAATTGTTATATATGTTGCATACCATCCATAACTATAAGTGAATTCATACCATTTGTGAATGGTACGAACCATTGAAGGATACAATATGCTGTATCCAATGGTATGAACCATTTGTGAATCATAGTTTGTACCATTGGATACAGCATATTGTATAAAGAATATAATTTAAATGAATTATGACAACCATCAAGATTAGATTCGAAGTCATAATTTGGACGCACATCCAACCAAATGTCAGTTTAATTTGGACTCTTTCGGGATTTGAAAGCAGCGCTAGTTAAGGTAAATAAAAAAAGTTAACAAAATTATTTTATTCACAAATAAATAAATAAAATAATTATATTTTTTGATTCATCAAAGCTTGAATGATATTAATAAATGTTTTTATTTTTTTTATTACTAAAATTTGTTTGTTTTAATTTGATAAAATAAGTACTGTAATTTTATAAAAGTAAGGTTACATTTATGTTTAGGATCATGAAAATTTATGCTATGTTAATGTAAGTAAAACAAATCAATCTATGATATTATGATTTATGACAATGAAATCACTAGTCTTAGTTGTATTGCCATTGGTTATATTCAGAAATGCCTATCAATCAGAAGCAATTATTTACCTAACTTGCTTTTCAAACATCTCTACTTATATTTCATTTTATGAAACATCACTGTATACTCTTACGGGTAAAAAAACATTAAAAAAAGATTACAATTACTTTTAATTTCAATGACATTGTACTTTGATATCATTTTATTTACATTTATTATGGTTTTTAAAAGTATTTATACATCCAGATATTTGTAATAGAAATTAGATACAGTTTGCTCTTAATGTATGTATGTAACTATATGTCTATAATTTAATTGTTATATTTAGCAAAATTTTGAAAACAGTTAAAGCTACTAAAGCATTACTATTATGTAGACTGTAGTATGAATTTATTTATTTTAGTGATTATATGTGGCTTTGGAGAGAATATATTAATTTATTTTGTGTTGTTGTGTTATTTATCATTTATTTAATTGATTGGTCTACATACATGTTATTTTAAAATAATCATTAATTACTTTATTTTATTATTTATTCAGAGATATATTGCTTAAATGTAATATGGGAATTATTAACATAGTAATATTTACACAACATTAATACATCATTATCTGTGTCTACTTAAAGTAATACCTGGTGATAATTAATTTTGTGTAAATTATGTTGTTTTTTTATTTAAAAAGTGAAAATGTCCAAATTAAACTGATGCTATGTTGAATGCCCATCCAAAATAAGGCTGCCATTAGATTTTATATAATTCTTCAAAATTTAACAATTATTAATCATTTTAATAACTTTATTGATCAAAAGATTGAATTTACTAGGTTCAATATTATGAATAATTTACAATTAGACATAAGACAGTTCCATTGGTGAATATCAATGGTGCAAACCATTAGCAAATAAAACTTTGTAATGTCTAATTGTCTAATATTGAACCTGGTAAATTCAATCTTTTGATCAATTAAGTTATTGAAAGTAATAATAATGGTTATACTTTAATCGAATTATGTATAATCTAATCTTGATGGTTGTCATAATTCATTTATATTTGTTATGCAATATGCTGTATCCAAGGGTATGAACTGTTGGCAAATAGAACTTTGTAATGTCTAAATGTTAATTATTTGTAATATTTAACCTAGTAAATTCAATCTTTTGATCAATTAAGTTATTAAAATGATTAATAATTGTTATATTTTGCAGAATTATGTATAATCTAATCTAGATGGTTGTCATAATTGATTTATATTCTTTATATAATATGCTGTATCAAACGGTATGAACTGTTTGCAAATGGTTTGTACCATTGGATACAGCATATTGTATCCTCCAACAGTTTGTACCATTTGCAAATGGTACGAACAGTTTGCTTATGGTATGCAACATATATATTATATATTTAATTTTATTTTTCAGTATACTATGTTTAACACTAAAAAGGATGGTATAGGGTAATTCCATTATATTTCATGAAAAATGAACAAATTTTGAGTTGCCAATGATTTGATGTAGAATAAGGTGAATTTTAAGTCATATATGTAATTTGGTGTAGAATACAAAAATCTAGGTGAGAACCACATTAAATAGGTATTTCTTTAAAAAATATAAATATGGTTTTTTGCATTGATCACATTACATTCAGTATCAATCCTGCTACTTATATGGTATATTAAATTTTCTCTTTATTTTATCACTTCAAATGTCAACTTTACTAAAATAATCATATACTCAGTTTTTTTATAAGATATAATAATAATTAATAATAATATGAATACTAATTATTTTTCAGGGCTCAAACAATAATTAAGTACAGTTAAGTTGAATATATAAAAATATAAGAATACAAAACCGCATTTATAAAGAAAATTTATAAATGCTTACTGCTTAGTTTAAACATTTTATATTAATCATAAATGTCCCAAATGCATAAGGGGTCCCATATGCAGCAATTGAAGCAGTCACAGAAAGATTCACAAAGGCATGCTAAGTCACGAATAAAACAAATTTCATAGTTGCAGACGATTTTGTGAGCTTTCATAATTTTTGGAATTGGTTGTAAATTGTTCACATTTGATAATTTATTTAAAAATGCATTGATATTGGCATCTTTTATAGTGCCTATTTTTTTGGCACAATGTTGTGCAACAAGGAGCAACTCTTTGGAAGAAGAAATAGTGTGTCTGCCAGCAACATGCTTGATTGTTGCCTCAACAACATCAGAGGGCCCTTTATGGTGACCAGCCTCATAATATATCCACATGAATGTTTTTCCATGTTCTTTCAAAAGTAGCCAGCTCAGGTAAAGAGTAGGTATTACAGTTTTGATATTGTGAAGTAAGCAAATCAGTCATGATATATAGATGAGTTTTGGAGTTCAGGCTCTCCAAATTTTCAATTGCCCATTTGACATAGATTTAACAATTTATTTTAAATATTTAAATACATTTACTATATATATTAAAATTATATAATTAATGTTCAAACTTACAGAAATTCTTATATTTTAACCATGATATTTTCGGAATTTTAAATGTTCGCCAAAAATGTTTAAAAACAACTAACAAATATTAGTATATTTTAAAAAGATAAATAATTATTTATATTTGTATGTAAATTATATGTACTTGTAGCCTTATGTTTAAAATTATTGCATTTTAACCAGGTTATGATACTTAAATGAAAATTATAAATAATGCATAATGATTCTATGTTTACATTAAAATACTATCTATAAACTGATCATCAGGAAGAAAAAAACATGCTTTTATCTGCTATAACTAACTTATAGGTAAAATACACAATTTCATGAAATATAATGGAGTTAACCATAAATTAATGTCAATAAAAACTCATATTTTACTGCATCAATCCTGCTACCTACATACATGTAATGGGATTGACATGTTGATCTTGTTACAGCATCGATCCTGTTAGATTTTGTGATGTTAGCTATAATTTTTGACATAAATAAGTGGAATATTAGTTTAAACTATTATTTTAACTAATTTAATTTTTTATCAAACTTTCAGTATTGTATTATACATTCATATATGATATACTTAGCATCATAATGTTTTCTCCAAAATATAATATTACGTTGTACAAATAAATGAACTATTACATAATAATATTATTTTATGGGTATATAAAAAAATTACTATGCTTTGGTGCTGGCAGGTTCAAATCAACCCCTTCCTGCATTATTATTTATTCCTGCATTATTATTTTAAGAAAACCCAGCTGCAACACTGCTATAGTCAGGTTTAATATTATATGACTGCAAATTGCAGTTATATTAAATTTAACATACCACAGGTTGAGCAAATTTATCATGTGATTTTGAAATGTAAGATATAGGTAGGCTGTGTAGGTAGGTAGCTAAGAAGTAGGCAACATAATATATTTTTATTGATTGAATTGATGAGTATATCCCAGTTTCCCACATTAAATTATTTTTTGTGGTTTTTATTTTATTAAATTGCAATTTAATAAAATATTAATTTATTTTAATTATTTTTAACATTCTTATATATAGGTACATTAAATATACATATATATTATAATATAATATATATGCCATATATTATGGGTATATATAATTTATATACCCAGATATACTATTAAAAGCTTCTGGCTGCTTGTGGCCATGACCACACCATGATTATCAAGAATCTCCTCAATTATTAGACATCATTATGTTTAAATACAGATAATAATAGAGGAGATTCTTGATAATTGTGGTGTGGTTGCAGTCGCCAGCTTTTATTTTTAATAGTGTATATGGCCATGGGTATATTATTTATATATAAAAATGTTTAAAATAATTAAAATAATTAAAATAAATTAATATTCTATTTTAATTGCTGTTTAATAAAATAAAAATGGCTAAAAATAATTTAATGATGGAAACTGGGATATACCCAAATTGATTAATATTATTAAGCTCAGTGACAGTATTCAGTATTGTCAGGACTCAGATGATGTCATTGAAATGACTTACAGTCAAAACATAGCCATTTCGAAATGTACCAAAGTCAAAACATAACCTCATCAACATATTTGATCATATTGATAAGTTTTAGTTGTACATACAATTACAATATCAAATTTCAGTGTTAGAGATAGAGTCCCCTGTCATGAGACTCCATCTTTTCTGACTTGATAAAATGATGTAATAAATTTTGACAATGCATGTAGTTGTACATCCCATAAATTTTTTCTATGTGATTATGTTTTGACCTGGGCATGTTTTGATATGGTTATGTTTTGAAAAACTAGAAATCTACCATATCATATAATTATCATTGATGTAAACCTTCTAACTACCACAAAAAGTAATTTTATGTACAATGGGGTTGCAATAGCAACAAAAACTTCCTTTTTACTACAATGTATATATTTCATTATTACTATTAGCTTATAAATGTTTTGTTTAAAAAACAAGTATAAATAAAGGTTAGTGAATAATTAAATAGAACAATTGATGTGTATGTTTGTGTACATAATACATATATAAAATAGAAGAGTGTGGTAAATGTCTCTCAATCAATAAACACAGTTAGCATATGGGTACATATATCATATGGAGGTGCTCCTTGCAAATGGCTTTTCCAAATGCACTGCATGGCTCATCTTTCTATCCTGATCTTGAGGGCAGAATATGCAGCATATATTCTTCCTCAGTCTTTGGGCTTCTTCTGCAGCAGCAAGTTATGGTACATCCAGTGCACCAGGTTGCTACTGCTGGTGGATCAATATCTGTCCAGACATCAGTTCCATGGCCAGCTTCTCAATATAGAGGTGCCTTCAATGGAATTTCCCTTCAATGAAATTGAGAAAGTAAAACAAGAATATGACAAAGTGGCCAATGTTGTCATATTTTGTGCTTATGTTATGTGTGCAGAAGCTTGTCCAGTATGTTAACAGCACCCTTGGTGTGATTGTAGCTGAAAATCATCTCCAGTTTCTTATCTTTGCAATCCTCATGCACCTCAGCATTGTGCTGTGTAAAATATTAGAACAATGTTCTTATTCTTTTTGGGAACATATGGAAGATAAACTTACTGGACTGCATTAGACAAGAATAAATGTCTAGAATAGCAGGAGGCAGAAATTGATGATTCTTCCTCATGGTTCCACAGTAAGTAAGTTGATAAATTAGCATTGACTGAGCAAGTTCATAACAATTGAAAAAGTTGTCCACTGTACATCTTCTTCCAAAACCTGCCAAAAATATTCTCTGCTAAGACTCTGAGTATGTTGGCTTGCACAGGTCTACCTTGTAGATCAATCCCAGGGGTATTGTTCTAGATTTTGCTGTCTTTCGAAGTGTAGCAAGAAGCATATATACCACTGTGCAGCAGGAGTGTCATCTGGTAGTTCATCATCTTTGTCACTCTTGGAAAAACCCTTGGACTGCTCTTTCAGAAGAACATGCTCATCTTCTTGATCCTGGCCTCTAGGAGCAGCCTCCGCAGTTCATCATCTTTGTCAATCTTGCAAACTATTGCTGCTCCAGTAAAATAACATTCTCCTCTTCCTGGTCACTCACATCTTCATCTTCTTACTCATCATCACTTCACTAAGTATGTATTGTAAAGCTTGCTCTGCAGTAAACCATTTAGATATTTCGTGAATTAGTAAGAGTTCAAACTATAACTTTGAATCTTTACAATGATGTGCCTACTAAAAATTGACACACTTATATTATATTATTATAACAACAAGCACACATATATTTACTGGAATTTCCAATGAAAATAATCTATATATTAGGTATCTTGCAGTAATTGATATATATTCATACAAATGTAAACTCTGGTCGTATTGCTAAGAATATTTTCATTAATTTCCTAAATCTAGTAATAAGCCAATCAGGAAACAATAAGTGCTATGTATAATATTAGTATCAATATATTACATAAGTATGGTCATATTGGAATTTCCACTATTTTATGAATAAATCAATCAAGATGCAGTGTATCATACTATGAAATAGTGTGACCATAGTAATGATCATATTGAAATTTATCATAATACATATGCTACAGTATGTATTACAATCAATTTCAATGTGTTAAATATATTTGACACAGATACAAATTACATACCTATGTACTAGTGCAAGGCTGCAAAAAAGCAAATTTGTTAAGATAATCAGGATTAGGGTTGCTAGTGAACCACATGGTATATAATGTTGCATTTTTTAAAATATAATATTATTATATTTAATTTAACCACAAATAAGTATGAAACATACAATCTAAGTGGGTGAAACAATTAACAATGACTATGAACAATAATGTAATGTTGCAAATAACAAAAACCTATAAACATAATAAGTGGATTTTCAATAAGTGCTTAAATTTAACATAGTCAGTCTCTGAATGGACATGACTTAGGAGATTATTCCAGAGGTAAGGACCACAAAATTTAAGCAAATGGTTAACTTTAGCATAACAAGAAACTGATTGATACAAATGAAGTAGAGAATTGGATCTGAGTCCAGCATGATTGTCAATAACAGGAATCAGAGAACATATATAACCAGGAGCAACTCCTTGAATGCAATGGTGTACAATACAGCAAATCTTCAAATTAGTCTGTTTCTCTACAGGTAACCAATGAAGTTTACCCATCACGTCATTTGTTGGATGAGTATGTGGGATATATTTAACCGATCTAGCATAACAGTTTTGAATATGCTGTAGTCAGTGAATATTTCTCATAGTACAATCAAAAAGAAGAGTTGCAATAATCCATTTTTGTATGAATAAATGCATTGCTTATGAGGATACAAGAACTTTCATCGATAAATTACTGGATACAATAAAGCCTGTTTATGAAGTAGAAGGCAGTTGAAAAAATCTTACTGATGTGAGAATTGAAGGATAGTAGACTACCAAAGGTAACTTCAAGAAATTTTACAGTGTAATGATTCCAATTTTGGTGTCACAGATTGTGATAGTATCAATAGAAAGTTGACTGAGATGGGTTTGGGCACCAAAGATGCAGATATCAGTTTTTGCATAATTAAGTTGAAGTTTATTATCATTAAACCAGGTGTACTGCAGGCTTGTAGGTTAGAGATTCTTTTACCAGATTCATCATTGTTAAGGGAAATATAAATCGTTGTGTCATCAGCATAAATAAGTTATAGAATATCTTATGCAGCAATACTAGTTGACAAGATTTGGAATGTATATTGTGAGAACAAAATTGAACCTAGGATTGATCCTTGGGGTACACCAGATGGAAGAGGAATAAAGTTGGAGATTGACCATCGATTTGAGCAGTTTGTTCATCCATATAGATACGACTTGAACCAAATTAGAGCAGTATCGATGAGGCCAAAGGCGAGATTGAAGAATTTCATAGTCCACTGTATCAAAGGCGGCACTGAGATCAAGCATGGTCGAAGATGATTCATCTAAGTACGAAGTTAAGTCATTAAAATATATGTAAAAAATATGTCATTATGTCTCAACATACAATTTCAATAAGGCAGTTTCAGTTGAGAAACCACTTCTGTAGGCCGACTGGAACTGGTCCAATAGTGTATGAGTTGATAGGTATGATTCAAGTTGTATAAAAGCAAAATGTTCAATTATTTTAGAAATGAAGGATAACCCGGATACTGGATGGTAATTCATTACGTATTCTCTGTCGAGACCCGTCTTCTTGAGAAGTGGGATTATCACAGTATTTTTCTAAGAGGGTGGGAAGACGCTGGTTGATAATGAAATATTAACAATGGGAGAGATATCAGATTAATTTTTTTCTATGAGCCAGATCGGGCATGGATCGAGAGAACATGTTTTTGGTATACTAGAAACTATATAGGATGCAATATCATTAGAGAAACCCGTTTGAAAACTTGAGAAACTAAATGAAGACGCAGCAAGTTCGTTATAAGGAGTAGATGATTGGTCGTAACCACTAGATGTCGTTAACTTTTTTTGAGAAAAAGGAAACAACTGTTAGCGCAATCAACAGGGTGATGTTATGTAGGTAGAATCAATGAAGGTAGAGTTCCAATTAGGGATTTAATAGTTGACCAGAAACGTTTCAGATTAGTAGAGTTATGAGAAATAAGTTTCTTATAGTAGGACTGTTTGGTTTTCTTGACAAGGCGTTTGACGTTAGTACGCTGATGGTTAAATCTTTCCCAGTCGGTGTCATTTCGAAAACTACGCCAGAACGAATATCGGTTGAAAACCAAGGCAAAAAGGGTCGACGACCAATCGTAGCAGTTTTTTGTAGGGACATGTTTATCAATTAGAAAAGACACTGTATTGTTGTAGATTTCAATAAGTTCCTTACTTGACGAAGCATCATCAATAATATTCAGGTTTCGTATATCAGAGTTTATGATGTCCAGATGGAACGGAGAGAAATCAAGAGATTTCCAGCTTCTGTGGGTAAAACGTTTGGGATCAGCCTGTGTATTAGTAACCATAAGTATATCACATGTAAATAGGTAGTGATCATTACATACAGTGTCGTACACAGATTTATTGCGTAGAAAGTTGCTGTCGGATAAAGATATAAGGAAATCAATAATGTGACCAAAGTTGGGGTCTTTAACATGCTGGGTCAAATTGTAACAGTTAAGAAGATGAGTAAGCTTTGAAGTACAGGGATTATTCAAGTCGTCGAAATGAAGATTAAAGTCACCGCATATAACGTGATTGCGCAAATCATGGGTAACCTCCAGAAAATTTTCAAACTCAGATAAGAACACAGATCTAGATAAGTCCGGTGGTCTGTAAACAACCGAAAAATGTAGAACAGCACATGGAGTTAGGCCGTAAAAGTTTCAAATGAATTTATTTGCGATAAATCCATATTAGACGTATTGAAAAATTATTTGTAAATAATACCAATACCTCCACCAGTTTTGTGGTTACGTGTCAAAAAATAAGTAGAGAAACCAGAAGGAGAAAGTTCCTGAACAGCAGTGTCATCAATGTCCTTTTACCAGGTTTCAGTAATAACGAGAGAATCAAGCTTATTTGATAAAAGTTCACTTAATAACAGGTCTGCTTTGTTGTGGACAGAACGAGTATTGATTAGTCCAAAATAGAGAGTGTGTTTCTTACAGTCAAGTAACTAAGAAGAACAGAAAACCGACTTTAAATTTAACCGATCACACTTATGACGTAAACGATTTATTGTTACTGAAAAGACAAACAGGAAAATAACGTTCGATAGAAGGCAAATCGATTATTATAAAAAACAATTTCTGAGGTTGAATTTGTCAGCAATTTCCGTCTTAAAAAAGAGAACCCCGTTTATCCAGTACTTGTAGGGCTATTTGATTTGAGATTTTTTGTCGTAGACGGTAGTTTTCTTTTGCGTTGAGGAGACCGGTGTTGAAGTTTATGAAAATATTTTTAAAGCGACTATCGTTTTTTTTCTTGTCATTAAAATAAATTGTTGATCACTTGTTTTTTGTTATTTTTACGTGTGAATTTAATTTTCAATGGAAAAGATTTATCGGGATTTGACTTTCCCAAACGGACAGGTGTGAATGAAGTTTCAAGCAATTCGGGGTAAAGACTCTCGACCACGAGTTTAGTTAGCACTTCGGAGTTTGCGTCCTCGAAAATGCCTTGGATAACAGCGTAGTTATTTTGTTTACATTTTGTAATTATTCACTTTCAATCGATTTCTCAATAACAGCTGATTTAAGTAAGTCAATATCCTTTGATTGACGATCAATTGTCGTTTTGAGTGCCGCTATTTCTTGCTTGAAATCAGAGCGAATCTCAGCGCGTAGCTGCTGCAAAGCAATGGTAAGAACATCTGACATCATCACCTCGGATCAACGTTTAGGTGGCATGTTACAGCTTGGAGATAATCAATAATAGCAAATTAATATATGTAAGGAACGGATAAGTTTATGTAACTTGAGAATGTGACAACCGATAAAGCTGGGGATTGTATGAGGTGATAGCGCATTGAAAAAATTATAAGATATCCAAAATCAAAGTAAAGTATTAAGTATGTCCGACACAGTTCTAATAAAAATGACACAACAGAGTAACTGACCGCCTGTTCAGTGTACAATCAGTATAGAATAAAGAATAGCCAATAAATAGTATATTATGATTGCAATTTAGACTTTTTCACTATCAACTATAGGAGTCATTTGTATAATTTTTGCCACGGATCGTTTACACTTGAGAAAGTCTTCTGGGGTCTCTAGCGACCACACGATTAATGGAAGGTTAATATATAAAGCAATGTATAAAAGGTATGCCATTACCTGCATATATTATACCTATTCATCTTTATGATGTGTTTAAATGTTAAGAATTAATAAAATGTTTTTTCATTATTGTCCCAGCTTTGGTTTTAAAATATTATATGTACTATATTATAGTCTATAGACATAGTACATACTGGATTTTATAGGGGCATATGCTCATACAGGGGAGATGGAGGGATCAGCCAAAAGTGTACTTTAGCATACAATGGAGGAGGGGGTGGTGCAAAATGTATACTTTGTGCATGGCCCCCAAGGTAAATTAGTATTTTTTCCAAACATGGCAGTTTCAAAATATTGCAGTTTTCAAGCATGGCAGTACCCCCAGTGCCCTTTGTATTATTATTAATTTTTTAATAGAACACCATTAAATTGCATTATAAAAATTGTAAAACATGCTTTTTATCATGACATATTTTCTATAATTACTACTAGACAACAATACTAATAGGACATATTAATATAATATAAATATTGCAGTAGTAGTAGGGGAAGGAGGAGCGCGGGAACAAAGGACCTCCCCCCCCCCTTCCCGCGTAAAATGAGTGGATGCTTGGCGAACCAATGGTAGAGGCGCTATCGGTAAGAAAAAAAT
>JAYRBW010042870.1:0-11584 GCA_036023295.1 Invenusta paracnida
TCGTCTAATTGGTAATTCTCTCAGCTTTACCACGTATACCTCGTTTTAAGTGGCAATTCTTAGAGATTTACCAGGTATACCTCGTCTAATTGGTAATTCTCTCAGCTTTACCGCGTATACCTCGTTTTGAGTGGCAATTCTTAGAGATTTACCAGGTAAACCATACTGGATCTCTCGGCCGCCATAAGCCTGATCGTATTATTATATAGAGATAAGTTATGCATAATAAATTTAATCAAATTTAGGTATATGTACCAAATGATTATTGCGAGGATAATATTCAATAAATTTATATATGTATTACCTACTAAAGTACATGTTTGTAGTGAATATATTTGTATCGAGTATAACTATAAATAGTTATACATAGTTGGTATTTGTGTGTATGTATATCGGATTATTTTACTATATTTTAAATAATTTTAGCGTTATAAATATTCTAAATTACTTTATCATATCAATAATTAACGTGTGCTTTAGAGGTAAAAACGTTTAATGATGGGTCAAAACCCAGTCTAGCCAAGTCAAAGTGGTCACTCTTGAGGGGGTCGCTCGACAAGGGGAGTAGGTACTGTATTAACATAGTATCATGTGCCGCCTTTAAATAATAAAGATTCATTTTGAATTGTTAACAAACATGCAGTAAGACATAATATATACCAATTGCTTTGCATGTTTTTCTCGTGAAATCAGATTTTCTTTTTTAGCTATTAAGATGCATTTTAGTATTTGAATTGGTAATGAATATAAACAATATCCAAAATTATAGATTTTAATGGATTAGTATTGTTTATAGGTATTTTCTCAAATAATCTCTAATCTTGACAATTGAAAACAACTCCCAATTTCTAGGGATATAGTAATATGTAAACTTTATCGCCCGCTATATTTTAGTTCGGATTCTTGACGCTAGCCATAGATTCTAGTCTATATCAAAGCAATTTTTTTAATAACTCCCATAAGCATTGCCGGTTGTCAACTAAATCAAGTCTTTTCAAGGCTAGGCACGGGGTATTAACTTTTGGCTTGGTTTTTATTTTAAGACATTATTTTCACTCATATCTTAACATCTACATAGTTACATTAATTATAGCAATAAATGTCCACAAAATTATTAGTTTTAATTTATTCATGTTATACACGAATCAATTTCAAGTTACAAAAATCATTCTACAATAAAAGGTGACATAATTCAAACGGAAGGTACAGTAACCTGTTGGCACGGAGTTATCTTTAGTAGTAATCAAGTGGAAGGTTCGAGAATAGGCGATCGTCAATAGACGAATAGGTACAATTATGTTCCAAGAAATAAACCAGTTATTTATTTATTTTGAATATAATTATCCTTAAACTTTACAGTGAAATAAATGTTTAACGTAACAGAATTCTACGTGGATCTGCAAAGTATCAAAGCTATGAACTACAGCTTCAAAATATTTTGATATGTTAACGTTTTTCATATAAATCCAAGAAAATGTAATTTCAGTGAAATTTAAGTTATAAATTTCAAGCATAATATGTGAGATTTTGAGATGAAAAAGACGAATTGAAATATATAAATCTCCCTAAATAATCAATAAGTCAAGACAGGGTAGCAGTACATATCTTAGGAATTATTTTTCATAGTTTATCATGAATACACGGATTAAAAATCCGCTTGGGCCAAAAAATTGATCTGATAAATTTACAAACAGTGACAAAGAATATAATAATAGTAGTAAATATAATAATAATATGTTGTCTTAAGTCGGTTTATATGTAATAAAGTAGTAATAAGTATGCAGTGGTGCTGGTTGTTTAGGACTTGACGGTCAGTTGCTCTGAATGCATTTGGGGGCCAGCGGGTGGTGCCACAAAATAGAGTGGGGGAGGCGGGGACAGAGAGACTTAGACACACAATTCACAGGAGAAGACAAAAATATAGAATATATAAGGGGTGTGGGTATCAGATGCCTTTAGAGTACTGCCAAATCTTAAATATAATACAAATGGGACAGGGAAGAGGGTGGGCGAACAACAACACAGAGTACACTTTACACAAGACAAACTGGATGGACATGATGGGGTAAAGGGCTGCAAGCGAACAGATATTGGAATGAATCCATTGCCCCAGTGAGAGGAGGGCCTGTCGGTTAGTTGGCTGCGCCAGTCTTAAAATAGGAAGGGGGATCTTGGGGCTACACAATCAATGAGCGGAGTGAAGAGAGACTAGAAGCACGCAGGCAGGCAGGCAGAGAAAAGAAGAGCTGCTACATGTGACCACCACCAGAATTGAACATATCATGCGGTGAGTTGGAGCCGCCACCCTGTTGTGATGACGTAGCCGATTGTGACTGATGGCTGTGAAGAGGCGAGAGCGCACGGACTCCTCCGCTAAAAAGAGAATCGCTGGCACTCCCCCCAAAGAGGGAGCTAGGTCCGGGAGATGAAGAGCAGTTCTGGAGTTGATGGTGGTGGAGACTGTCTCCAGCGGAATTGGTGCTGTGTGTCTCCCCACCGCCTCCACCGTAGTACATGCTCAATTTGAGATTTAGGTTGAGAATGTCGTACTCCCGTTCTGCTAAAGTGGCTGTGAGTATTACGAAAAAAGAGGAGCATATAACTCCCATCAAAATGTGCTTATCAAGACTACAGTAATATAAAATACAAGTACATAAAGCATTTATAATAAGAATATAGACATTTATCCAAACGTTACTAAGATAATGATAGTATAACTGTTAAACTACTAAGCATGTCCACATAAATACTTGCTATGCTTGCAAAATTAAATCAGTAATATAATAACAAGAATGATATGAACTGAAAGACTGAAACATGCAATATACTTTAACTAACTGCACAGAGGTTGAGAATCAATCTGGAAAGCCATCATAAAATTAAAATCAGTATAGAAGAACTCACAGTTTAGATGAGTGACGTCTTTCATGGCTGAGTGATAGGCAGCGATGAGATCTTGTTTGATTCGATTCTCCTCCTTGAGAGAGCGCGTTAGATGTAGATTCTCATCTCTCAAGGCCATATTTAACTCCGTGAGTCGACGTCTATCCTCTCGCAACATTTCCGTCTGCCCAGTCTCTGCCTCGGCGCCCTGAAGTCGTTCCTCTCGTTGAACCAAATCTCGCTTTAACTGGCGAACCTCTGCCTCCAGCTCTCGTCTTCTCAATCGACAAGCTTCCGTACAATCCGCCTTCGCAGCCATCTGTTGGGCCAACATCTCTTGGTCCTCTCGTCTCCCCTTTTTCTCAGCTGCCAACTGACTCTCGGCCAACTGTTTCGTTTTCCTCTCATCGGCCAAACGCCGCTCCATTGTCTGCGCCGACACCTTGTCTGACTGAATCCGCTGGACCAAGTTATTTACCCGGTTCTGTAGACCATCAGCCTCTTGCTTCGCTTGCTGTAGTTCCATCCGTGTCAACCGTTCTGTTTGAGCCATTTGGGACAACTGCGTCCTTAACTCCGCTTCACAACTTCGGCTCGATTGCAGCTCGGACTTCAGTCGCTTCACATCATTCTCCAAGCGTTGGCTGTACTCATCTTTTACGCCACCTTTGCCTCCGCCACTACCACCTTTGGAGCCACTGCCACCTTTTGAGTAGACTGTAGCTGTTGAGGTGCTGGCAGGCGGTAGACACACAGCACCACCATTTATAGGCAGTCCACCCGCCATCACAGAACCACTCGGACAAGTCGCAGAGTCGCCACCCGCTCCCGGTGGATATCCTGTCGTTGCAGGAGGACTTGCTTCATGGTGACAGCCCGCTGCACTCCCATTAGCTAAAACTGGAGTCAACGTTGTCGCCGCCGGCGCTTGTGAAGAAGTGGAAGAGGTCTTTTTCAGGGAGGTGGAGGACGCCATAGACCCCCCGCTACTGGCGGAAACGCCATTACACCTGCCTCCGCCTGCATTGGTGGCAGAGGTGGAGATAGCCGTGGCTGTGGTGCCGGAGGTTGTTGACGAGCTGCCAGCGTTTTTGTGTCGGGAAGACGAGGTTGAGGTCAACGAGGGTTTGGGGGAGTTGTTGTCATGACCACCAGTTGCCGTTGAAGATGGGCTTGTGGCGTCGGCTGTGCTCGACTCGGAGTTTTGTTCGCAGAATTCCAGATCATCCTACAAAATATGTGTATTGTGAACTATACTACTCACTAACAAAATAAGTAGTAAAAGTATTATGCAATAAATCAACCTTTTAGAAAAATATTTTAGTTTTACTATATTCCTATTATTAAGAGTAAACAGTGTATCCAGTGTCTAATAGCTAAAATATTAAGTACATGACACATTAGCTCACATATCTAAGGTGTTTAAAAATAACTGTTCAGGAAAAATAAAAGAAAACGTGTGTTTATTATTTCATTGTCAAATATACATTTGAGGTATTAAGCACATAGTTCACGATATCGTTCGGTTTGTTGGCTTCAGTAATAGACGTTGGATCAAATTTTATCTGGACAAATATTTTATTGAACCATATATATCTAGCTATCGTCTGTCTCAGTGACATAAGATAAAAATGTATTTTCTAGACATTGCGTTAATAGATAGACATTCTACTCTTAGTCACTTAAAACCCACCAAATATTTAGATTACACAGGTAGCTATCGAAAAAGGCTTTTCTGATATAATAACAAAGACATTTTACTGCTAAAAGCTCAATAATTATTAATAATATCTACTAATAAATATATATAATATTATAATGATATTAATATGGTTATATTAAATTAATATTAAAAATATATTGCATATCCAATATATAATATTTAAATTAATTAAAAGTATATTGCATATATCCAATATATAATATTTAAATTAATTAAAAATATGAATAATAAATTCAGATAGAATTTTTCAATTGACATTGTTTGCTACATTTTTCCTATAGAAAAATACTCGGAAAATGTATTTTTATTGATTCGGATATCCATTTAGTCATTGGGAAAGCTAGGTGTTGAATATCCGATAAATGACATGGTAAAATAGTGATCTGTCCATAACTTAGATAGATTGTGTAGTACTGCGTTTAAGATTATAAGATCAGTAAAGTTCTCTTGTTTATCAACCCATAATTCAAACCATGCACTTGACTACTATATAAATTATTTAAAAACAGAGAATATTTGACATTGGTAGCATGTATTTATAGAATTTACGCTATCAAGCAAGTCATGTGGCTAACATTTGAATGTTATATGTAATTTTTTAGTGAAATGAATAGTACTAAAATTAATTCAATTAAATAACTACTCAAATATAAAATTAAGCAACAAAATCTTCTGTGACATATTTTTTTTATTTTTTTTATTCTTATTTGTATTTACCAGATTAGAAATTTAAGTACATAATATTATAAGATATTTACTTGCTTGTGTATAAGTTCACACATTCAATCATGTTTTAGATGAGTGATAGGCTTATTTAGAACAATCTTGGAGTTATTGAAAACAAAAATGAAATACATTTCAAATAATCTCAATATTTTACTACTATTTTACTACTAATCTCATTCCTAAGATTAATTATTTCAAATTTTACGTGAATGATATATTAGGTATAACTAATAAACTCCGGCATAACAATTAAATTTAACTAATACAATAATATACAATAATTTAATAATACCTGATTTTTATTTATAATGTATATGAGTAAATAATAATAAATGTATACATCAACAGCTTTCGCCATATCTGTTTCATAATAGCAATAATTGTAAACCATGCAATAGTTGAGTCGTAACCGAAAAGCTTATGTGAGGTTAACAATGTTAAAATATTCACGTTTAAAAAAACATATAAAGAACGCTAGGCAGAAGGAAGAGAAATAAGATTTATATTTTTAGATATATGACGCTATGAGTTACGCTCATATAAATTGGAGTAACATAGGAGTGAACTCTCATTTCTATAACTTATGATTGCGTTTAGCTTGCTTCACTATCTTGGATTTTGCACGATTTTAATCGGATGCCGGTTAAGATGTAAACAAGAGCTGTGTACTGATCCAGTGAACTAATACATATATCTATGGTTAAGATTATTCGTGAATACTGACTGCCACAAAGCAAAAAAATAGAGATTATTACTTATAATATTCGAAATTTATCGATAGAAATTATATAAAGAATATCTCATAAAGTTTGAAAATAATATGCGTCGATACATAATCGATACACGACATAATTGGAAAATTGAGTTTATGAATAATACTTAATATTGTATAGAATAATTATACTGTGATTATTTGAAATGTGTTTCATAATTATGATATAGTGTTTTTAAGTTTGTTATAAGTAAGTATGTCATTCATCAAAACTATAATTAAATGTGTGAATTCAATATACACAACTAATAAAAACATTTTATAATGATAACTGAAAAATTCGACTCTATTATCCAATTTAATACAATACAAAATTGAACACTATTATAAACTGCTTTTAGTTTAATAAGTGATAAATAAAGTCAAATAAATCCCGAAAAAGAAATAAAAGTAAAAATAAGATTTAAAATTGTATTACCAACGTTTTTAATGTTAAATTTAAACAGATTTCTTACTTTAAAGAATATTAGTACTACTCGATTCAATGATTTTTGCATATAACCGTTAAATTTTAACATAATGTGACTTTTTAAATAGAATAAATTTCAGAAATAATACCACTAACATCGAATATTATCTATTATTCAATACAACCACGGCCTAAATAGCGACTTCGCTAAATTTATACAGCAAGAGAAAAACACGTTATTTATATCCTGTTGAGTTTACAGACATTATTATATATCACATGTGTTCAGAATTACAAAAAATATAGATTACAAAATTCTATAAACATTTCAAACCAACCTATTTTTATCACAGCAATAAAAAGTTTGATTTAGTAAAACTGCTTGTATAATTAATACTGTCGTTACAATCAAATAATAGTTTTCAAGTACATAAAACAATTCCTTATTTTCCAACGCATATAAAAATGATGCAATAATTCCTAAGATAACAAAAAATAAAGTTTAAAATATAAAATATAAAATATTTAAGACATTAGGATTATGTCTTAAAGTAGAGATTGTATAAATATACTACTGCTGACATGGCTTCCGACATTTGCAGCGCTTTACAAATATATTATTATTATTGTTACATTAAAATAACGAAGTATCTTCCAGATTTTACATATAAATTTACCGATTTTTCAAATAAATAATGAATACTTGGAAAATGTCTACTGAAAACGATGCAACTATTTGTTGTAGTTACCTGAGATCCTTCGATTAAATGCCTTCGTCTAGCGTTGGCTGATGCCAAAGCGTTCGATATAGATTCCTCAGATTGATCTAAGTGGGGAGAAAACGAACCAGTTTTACACATCGGAATAAGAAATGTGACCGAGAGAGTATTACATATGTACCTGAGATGCCTAAATGTCTGGCTCTGCAGTCTTCTGGAAGTGATTCATCGAGAAGATTGAAATAGAACGCATTTTCTGTCTGAACTTCTTTCTGCTTCCGCTGAATTTAGGAAAATTATGCCAAAAATAGCCAAATAAAAATGGATTAATTCAATTTGAAAATAAAGATCGGTGTACATGGGAAATATGCATTTAGTTAAAAAAAATACAAACTATTAATCGCTAAAAAATCGCAATCTAATCGCTAAAAACAACTTACCAAACGAAACTTGTAGGAAATGTAACTCTTGAAGCCAAAGCCCAATGTTACTACCGGATATCCGATACTAAAGTGGGAAGATAAAATAAGAGAAGATAAGAATACAGGGGTGGAAGTAAAAACTATAAAAGTTTCAATGTATATTTTTAAATGAAAAATCAGTAAATATATATGTATATTTTAATGACACGTTCTGTTGAATGCTGTTATCACTCTAGTATGTACTGATACCATAAATAACCTGAGATGTATCATACTTTAAAGGTTATATTACTCAAAAATTATTTAAAAAATATAATGTTTTTTGATTCTATGTAGTAAGTGATTACCATAGCAGTCAAGCATCTTCTTTAATAAAAAGAAGACGCACTTAAATCATTATTGGAAAGAAACGTTTTAATGAGAAAAGTAAAAAATAAAATCCTCGTAACGTTAAGAAATTATTTTCAAAATGTCAAGTATTTAATTTATGGTTGCTAAGTAGTTACTACAGCAAGTGAATTAAAAAATGTATATTATTAACTTAGACAGTTCCTTTAAGACCAAAAATTATATAACAAGGATATGCACATTAAAAATAAAATTACTTCCTACTATTACCTATTTTTGATTGCTGGAATATTATTACTATAGAACTAAATACATTACTTATTATTATTTATTTTTTAGTTAATTTCATAAAGCCCTCCACAATATGTTAAAGTAAATTATACAAGACTGTTGCCTTGTAAACTTTCGTGAAGTCATTTTAGTGGGAAATTTGAAATAAATAATGTTTTAAAATTATTAATTTTTAGAACGAATTTTAAGAAATAAAATTGCAATTTAGATGGCGTCCGTAAATACAATAATGACAATATTTGTTTGTATGACTGTAACCTCAATATAAGTTTTTTTATAAATATTATCCTTTCATATATGAAAGAAAGGTAAGGATGCAGATATAATAGGAATACGCTCACCAATGGCTGGCAAATGGTCGACAAAGATCGATATTGAAGGGAAGATTTCTTGGCTCTCTGAGACGGACGGCGAACTCAATATACATGAAAAGAAAACAGAGAGCCACAGTTGGCAGACACACGCCCCGCTCTGAGTGGAAAAGATATATAACAGGTAAGCTATTGGCTTGTCTAAATATCATAAGAGTTGTGAAATATAAAACGAGATAAAGTAGATAAACAGGAATTATTGTTAAAAGTTGGACATTTCAATTCTGTTGTAGTAGTAGAATAAAAAACACAAATCAAATATGTTTATGGCTATTAATAAATAATTGAAAATTTGTTACAAAAAACTAAAGTTAAACGAGAGGCAAAAACAAAGAATAATTTTTCTGGAAATTGAAATTTAAGGGTCTAAAGATAATAAGGAAAATTTAAATGAGGGCAGGGGAAAACATTTCAATATTATAAATTAAGAAAAAATAGAAAAGAATAATGAAGAAAGGGTAAAATATTATGAAAGGAAATATAAATGATAGAAAGAGCAAGAGTAAAGGAAGAGTACCTGTATGCCAGATGAGCTGGACCCAGACATAAGTGCTCCCGATGAAGAAGAGCCAGGTGACAGGAATGAAGAGGTAGCAGATAAAATCGGAGGTGAGAGCGATGCAGAGGAAGAACAAGGAGAAGATCTGCCGTGGGAGTAGAAAAGAGAAATTAGACTATTAATATCATTGATTTGAGTGTCTGACAGATAAAAAACAATAGTCAAAAATAAAAAGTACTAGGAAATTAATATGTTTCGATATTTTATTAATACGAATCACACAAGTGATTACAATGATTTTAGAAAAGGGAGACTACCTTATGAAAATTTGGTGATTTAACCATGAATTGAAAGTTTAATTTATACTCACCAAGCCTTGATATTTAAAGGAATCATGAAGAGATCGAACCAAGAGCCAACACGGCCAGAAGTACTCAAATCGAAACTCTAATAAAAAATCCATTGTGATAAGAAAGGCCCAGATCAATAGAAGTTTCAAGTATTGAGCGTAACTGAAAAAATAAAAAAAAACATGTTTGGATAAAATAACCCTATAATTTTATGGAGTCAATGTCTTGAATTAGGGATTTTACTTCAGTATAATCAATGCGTTACATTTTCATTGAAATCTATTGTTTAGTATTCAAGAGACTAAACAGATTTTTAAACAGAATTGATCAAAAATAGTACATGGTTGCATATATCTAAAAATATGATGGACATTGGAAATCGTATCAGAGACCATGGAAAACACACTAAAGGCTATCATGAACTATTAAAGTATTCGTGGGCTTTTTATCATCTCTTTCATTGAACAAATATGACATTTTTAAAAAGAATAATATTAAGGTTTTGGGAACAAAATGACAGATTAAAATCTTTAAAAAGCCTAAATTAGGCTTTTTCTCTCATTAGATTGCTCTGCCCCAACGATGACTTCATTGATCCGTCCAAGATTTTAGAACCACATGTGCCTCATCATGCTCACTTTGGATAGTTGTGATTATTTTTTATATCAGAGGTAAGGAAATAGGTCTAATTTGAAAACGACACCTAGAGAATACAAGGTAGTTTGGTGTCATTCCATTGCTGCAAAGTAAACGATTTGAAATTTAAAGTTTAAGATATTTCTAATTTGAAGTAAAAGCTAAGTAGATGCATAAGTCAACATAGATGAAGACTCAAGCCTATTTATAGAAATCATACAATAAATATTATAGAAACGTATGAGACAAACTTTATTTTTTACTTCATATTTCTTTAATACATACATACATACATACATACATACATACATACATACATACATACATACATACATACATAAACATATAAAATATGTATAAAGTATATATATATATATATATACATATACAGTATAACGTTTTCATACTTATAAAGCTAAAAAATATATTTATTTAACTGAAATCATGAGCCCAGGAAAAGTTACACCCCAGTTAAAATCGATTTAGATTTTTATTTATAATGTTTGCATATTTCCAATTTGTTTAGCATATGACATTCTGAAAAGATGCTTTTAGGCAAACAAAACTAACACTTTAATTAAATATTATAATAATACTTCACTAAACATTGTTGAAATCTTATCGTTAAGCTTTACTATTGCCCTTATGAATGCGAATCTTGGACACTGATGCAAGATGAATGTTTGTACATCGAAAGTTTTTAACTTTGGTGCTACCATAGAATGCTGAACATCAAATAGGAGTCGAAAACCATGAACATCACAGTACTAGATAACGTGCACAATCCTGATAGTCTTATCAACATCATCAAAAGGCAGAAAGCTACTTTTTCGGACACATCTGTCAGCGTGGTGGTGAATTTCTCCAGAAAACCATCATGGAGGGAGCAATGAAAGGTAGACCAGGACGTGGATGAACCAGGGCCAAATGGATTGACTCTATAAAAAATATGATGGATTGATGGTATTTACAAATGAAAGAGCGATGGATCAAGCTGGATGGAGATGGACAGTGCGGGAGGTCACAAAAGGACAGATTACAACCTGATCGACTATTACTCGTACTAAACTTAGTTCAAGCTAGTCATTTTGCACTACAGTTCTGCTGGAAAAATAACCCTAATTGTAATTTTACTAACTCAGCCTATTTAGATCTTGCGATCACTTTAATAATAGCTCAAAACATTAAACACAATAAAATTTTCTTTTATGGCATGAAATCTTACTGTATTTAGAATATACATAGATGTAAAATAATATTCATCAAAAAATGCATGTGTTATAAAATATATGTATACAGGATGTCCCAAAAGTCACGCAACCCAAAATATCAATGTAAATCTATATTTAGTTTTAGCAATGTCTTTATGCGAATCAATATTTGGTTAGTGTAGTTAGTTTAGCGATGACGATGCAAATCTATATTTAGTTTTAGC
>JAYRBW010042881.1:0-11583 GCA_036023295.1 Invenusta paracnida
ACGGAGTAGGCCTACTAATAGGTGATACGCGAGCACTGGAACTGGACACTAAGTTAGGTAGTAGGGCTTTTTTCTGACTGTCAATGTTGTGATTTGTAGTAGTGCCTTCAGATTTATTATTCTTAGTTTTTGGAAGTCTAAGTTTGCTCCAAAGAATCAAGTTATAGTGCTCACCGGTTCAATGTATAGTTCTCCTCTTCCTCTGTATTCTTTTCATCAACGCCCACCTCCCTTCTCTAGTTATTTTGCCGACAGTTTCATGCACATGATTTTTCCAGACCCACTAAGTTCTTTTGATTGCCTCCTCCAAAGTATAGCTCATAGTAGCACGACTACTGCTTATCTTCTTCAATTCATTAAAGCGGGTATAAAGAAGCTGCAAGGCATCGTCTCTATTGCGTTTATCTATAAAAGTAAGAGTCTCCAACATCCTACGCTTGACAAAATTTTCAATATCAGATAGTAAAGCCTAGTTTATCTCATCTTTTGTCCTGTTCTGAAGAATATATTTAATTAAATATGAATGTTTAATATCCAGCTTTGCAACATCCTTATAGCGTCGTAATTTGTGTTCTCATCCTTAATATGTTCAACTTTTGACTCAACGTCATCAACCTCTTCCACGTCTGCTTTTTCTTGTTCAGGCTGTTGCCCCCATCACTTTGGTATTCAACATAGTTGGGATTATATATAAATTTGAAAACAGATTTACAAGTTGTGAAAATAATGTAAGTACATTTTTTGGAATGATGTCGGCGTAGGCTGTTTTTGTATATTTTTATCGTTGAGAGACACATGCACTTCCAAATCAACTGTGACATAAACTGAAGCCTTTATTATAGGTATTTTGTCTATCAGTTCGACGAGAGCAAATACAACCGAATCACCAGACTTTAAATCCACAATAATGAATTTAACAGGAATGATGTCATAATTCTGAAATGTTGTTGCTCAATTGTTTGAAGAAAGAAATTGTTCAAATTCTCTATCTACTGGGTTTCCAATTGTAATCGACGTGATGATGTAGCTTGTTGAGATCTGGGAGATGGGACGAATGTAGACATGTATATTGGAAGATTTGGAAATTGGGAGGGTAGTGCTGTGTCCTTAAGTCTTTTGTTGAAGGAATCACCAGGTTTCTTTCTTTTTTGCTATCAGTGCTTTCACTCTCAAAATCATGCTGTAGAAAATGAAGCAAACACAGAATACTTCGTTGGTACAAAATCATCTCTTTGTAGCTTTTTGCACCATTCTTAGAGTAAATTTGGATTATTAAGTGGAAAAATATGTAAGCTTACAGTACTTTTATCGGAAGAAACGTAACATATTTGGCATCCAACAGCAGCACATTTGTTAATCATTTCACGAAACTCTAATACAGTTTGCAATATTGTGCCCCTTATGCCCCACAATAACCTCTTAGTGCAAAATCAATATTAATGTCTGTTTTTATGTCTTTATCAAATTAGGGCGAGTATCCACCTTTAATCCTAAGCTAGCTATAGGCTATTGTTATAATTGAATATATTTAATATGTAAGATTCTGTCTGTGTGTCTGTCTATCTATCTGTGGTTAGACTGCAGGTTGAGCTGAGCTACGTGAGCTGAGCTACTTCGTGACATTATATTAAGATTCTGTTTGTCTGTTTGTCTGTCTGTCTGTCAGTCTGTTTGTCTGTATATAACTGTGGTTAGATTGCAGGCTGAGCTGAGCTGGATGGCTGGCTTAGCTCGCAGTAAAACGATGGCCTTGTCTTGTCAGTAAGCAAGCCTCATAATGATTCAGAAATACTTCCAGGTGCTTATATATAATATTCCATGGAAAATCCTACGCATTCACTGGTTCAGTGGTTCACAAGACAAGCCGCCGGTTGACTTGGAAAGACAGATTACCATATACGATGGTGTTTCTAGAGCCGAAACAATACCTATCATCAAGCAGTTTGATGTTTTCATCATTGATGACTTAATGGAAGAAATAAAATCATCGACAGTTATAATTTCTTTATTTACAAGAATGGTGCATTACCTACCTTGCTTTTCAAAAACGATGACAGGTTCAAGGCAGATAAAGAAGTGCGCAACCATCGCTTAATACTCAATACTTGGTTATTTTCAAGAACCCATGTGAGCCAGCAAGTAAGTCATCTCGGACGTAAAATGTTCCTTGTGAATTCAGTTTTCAAGAAGATTGTTTTAGATAACCCCAACTTTTATCTATTTATCGATCTCTACCAGCTGATACCCGACTAATTAAGAGTGCAAAGTCATATTCTACCAGAAGAGTAACCGTAATATGTCTATCTAGCGCGTAACCAGGTCATACCTAGTCTATTGAGAATAAAAACTGAACCAATTTTGAAGGATAAACCTTTCAGGCAAATGGTTGCTCTTAGTGAAGACAAGTATGAGAAACACAAAAAGAACTGTGAATTAAAGCAAGAAAAACCTACAAAAGAAGTGGAATTAGCACAAGTTGTAGCCCATTACGCCTACAACCTCAACCAAGAAATCAGAAAACGGAAATTGGAGGAAGAAGCAGCTGGATTTTGCCTTCAAGTCCACCTCCACACCTGAACTTGCACCTGCATCACAGTCTGACAATTTATTTAGACAGGCAGTTGACACGTTTCCCAAACACTGTCGGTCGGAGTAAGGGTCGACTGCTTCTTAGTTTTCTTCAAACGCAAAATTATAAATGGGATGAACAAGGCCGTATTTGTTATCTTGATAGCAACAAAATCGACACGTCTAATATATTGGACTCAGTGCGGTATGCTGTTGATAGCAGAATAAAGAAAGCTCCACCAAATGGCTTCCACCAATTTAAAAATGATCTATGCCTCATGAATGTTCCACAATATATTATGAGGGCGGACAAGCAGGTAATGCAAACGACACTAGAATCACCAGAGCAATACACATCACCACCGGACTGGCATGTGTCAACACGACAAGCACCAGTACCAATAGTACATCAAACCACGCCATTGAATAGAAATTTATTTGAAGATGAGGGTAGATGACTCATGAATTTGACCGAGATACCTCATAGCCATATGTTTTAACATTGATGATGCCCGGTTATCCGAAGATATATTTACTAATGCTTCTGCTGTTGTGAAAATGTTAACTGTTGGAGTGAGATAACCTGCTTGTTATAACAGAATATATGGTCCTTTGAATAAACATGTTCTTTTTATTTATAGTACTTATGAAATCATTTAGGAGTTTATGGAATTTTTAGCACACCGTTAGAGAACTCTTAGCATACGTTTAAGGATTCATGTTTGTTTTAATAAATAATCTTTAAAATTTCCGCGCAATTTCAAATTTAAATTTTGCGTGATTACTTTTATTTTTGTAAAATTGTTATTCAGCATAATAATAAAATGTTTCCGTAATTGAACTATTTTCAGCTTATTTAAATTTGAATGGCGCGCATCCGAAACCAAAAGTTTTTTTTTAAAGAAAAACAAAAAATTAAAGCCAAAACTGAAACTAAGTTTTTTAAATCGGAACCAGAACTAAAATTTTAAAACCGAAAACAAAATTGAAACTAAAACAAACTATTATATTCAGTCGATACATTTGTTCAGTTTGAGACATATTTTATTAAATTAAAATAACAGACACATGTATTTGTATTTATAGAATATCTGTTATAAATTATTAAAAATTAAATATTTATAGTTTATTATCTCAACAACTTATTTGAATTATCAAAAATCAAAAGTATTAATGTTCGCTGACTAAACCCACTGTTAAATTACACCCATTCAGTGTTATAGAATACGGTCATTTACTACATTAGACATATATATACATTCATACAAAACTTTCAATAAAACAAATTTGTGCGTGATATAGGGAAATATTTGTTTGACAAAACGATCAAATGAAAAGAATAATAATAATATGGGTGGAACAAATAGAAACGTTCGTCCAAAATGAGTTGAATGGTTGTATTATATAAACTCATTAAAACGTCAGGAAACGACCTTTATAAGTAAGATCACTCCCTCTGTAACAGTTACTGAATCAGTTAAGCAGCATCCAGTCAACTGGAGAGACGTCTTCAGACGTCTTCAGACCTCTTTAGACCTCTTCAGACCTCTTCAGACCTCTTCAGACCTCTTCAGACCTTTTCAGATCTCTTCAGACCTTTTCAGACCTCTTCAGACCTCTTCAGACCTCCGCTCATATATCTTTGCATCGCGGGTCTCGACGTTCCACGTGGAAGCATCGGAAGTAAAATATACGGTGGAGTCCTCATAAGCATTCTCTGGATGAACGTTCTTCGTCTTTTGCCCTGCTTCAGATTCGAAATAGACTACAATTTGATAGAGACTGTCTGGAATATTGGTAAACTCATTTGTCAATCGATAGTCTACACAAACAGTTGTTAAGGCAAGATTGACCAATTTATTGGCGTATTATAATGACAGCGAAATAAAAGGTGTTCAAACCTCCTCAGTCTATGCGTGCTTTACGAAGAAATTGTATAATTGGTCTGATTTTGTGCATTCTGGTATTTTTATTCAATGCGTCATGAACGGCGTACGACATGCTGTTACTTTCTGGAAATATAGACTACATTGCATATCCCTTTTTATTGCAAAATTATTCCTTCTAAAAATTTGTAGTCGTTTTTCGATTGAACATATATCTGGTAACTGTGCAATCCAATTTTACATGGGTTTTCACCTGTATCTTGTATTCAATGTTGGCTATGGTTTCCAGTAATCAGATCCCCAGATTTAATTGTGCTATGCTTGAAAACTTAAAAGAGTGCGGAAAGTCAGCAGGTTTACGCCATAGATATTGGAAATTCAACAAAATATTGTACGCTACGGTTAAAATTGGAAATTCCTTTTTCAGCATTTTTACTGGAATTCTGATAGTTAATTACATTGCAAAAATTTACTGCATCCCTTTTTTACTGATGAAAGATAAATGTAAAAATGTTTACATCATCAATAGTATGGTATGTAGTTTATCAGTGCATAAGGTTTGTTGTTGTTTTAATTATATAGTGACCATATTTTTTACACTTCTTCACAAAAACTTAAAAATGAAGTACTTTGAAGTAAAATGAAGTAAAAATAAATAATTGTATCTCATATAAAAATAACAAATTGTTAGTAATTTGTATAATTAATTAGTCATATCTATATTTGAACAGTGACTATAGAAATATTAGTAGATGTACTATGTAGTATGGTAAATACTAATTCTTGGATTTGAAATATACCTACAAAATAATATGACACACTTCTGACATTTGTAAGCTATTATGCAATACCTGCAACAAACAAAGAAATTGGGGATTTTTAATTTTAGAAAAATATGTAGATTATTTCTGTTTACTTTTAATTTCAGCAAACATGAAAGGTTATTCTTTATTTTCAAAATATATTATTAATATTTAGTTCACATTATTAAAATATTCCGGGTAATTTTGTATGGTATTTGTTTTATTCTTCAAATGGTACTTTTCAGTCTTACGATATTACACCAATTTTATCTTAAATGGATTCTTTAATAATGTCGTGATTTACATGGAGAATAGCAAGTCAATATAAAGCATAATATATAACTCTTAAACGTTTTTGATAATATTAAATATGTCTTCTGTGATTAATATATTTTATTTTAGCCCCAACATTTCACTAATAAAGTGGCACTTGATGACATTGGGTGGAGTTGTTTCAGCATATTTCGGATAAATAAAGATAAATCGATAATGGTATGTACTAAATACACAAAAGGAGGTTTAATTTACTCTACTCATAAATGTAATACAAAGCGTTAAAATCGCATGTCCTACATTTACATTTTTTTAATGAAACTATTTGTACTTATTTGTGTACCTAGATTTCTGTGTTACAATAGTTCATGTTTATATCAGTTGAGATATAGATTACATACGAGTATATATCAATTTCTGTAGCTATTAGAAGGATAAATTTTCAACGGAATGTATTATGTAACAAAATGGAGATACAGAAAGTTATTTCGCTACATGCTTGTCCTCGATGCTTTCATAAAAATGAATAAATATGTATCTATATTCAGTGATTTGTAGCGAATAATTTCCAGGTATATATATCAAAGACTGCTAGAACGACTGAAATATTTACTCAGTATATTAACATTATGACTAACAATTCAATAATCATAGATCAACAAATAAAAACATTTTATGTTGGTGAACCTAGCTTGCTTATTTTTATGTTTTTAAACTCAGATATGAGTGTAATAGGCAAATTTCCATCTATTCCACTGTGCCACGTCCTCCTTAAAAGCTGATTTATTCGCATACACGTGTTTGTTATAGCAACTTGCAAGGCATGCTATCTATTTTATTTTTTAAACTTCTTCTAGTCCAACACCCTATTCTACGGTGCGTAGTCCATAGTAATATACTATGTTTAAATACTTCGATTTTAATAATAATAATAAAGGCTTTATTCAAAAATTACAAACGCATTATTGTTACAATTCACGAGTAGAGGAATAGTAAAGAGAGAGAAAATAACAATAAAAAGAATGGAGAAAATGTAATAAAGTAAACGGAACAAGAATTAAAAAGCAATAATGGAGAAAAAAGGTGTCTAATCGAACAACATTCTGGCTATGTAAGTTTTACGGTTGTAGTTGGTTAGAGTGGGTAATTGTAGGTTGTGCTTCTTGGGTCTGAGTCCATGTTTTTGTGTTGTTTTTCTTTGGAAGCAGTTGATGGAGAATGTGCTCGGGATCGGACAGTATCTTATTAAATAATCTACTGTCTGCAGTAGCGGCACGCTTTTCGAAGTCGGTGTTTGGCCGGCAAAATCTACATCTAATGCTTCGCTTAACAAAAAAACTGAGGCGTAGAAGATCATCCTTGCCAGCGAATCCTTTGCATCCTTGAATCCCGTAAAGAAGTCTGCTGAGAATATAAGCTTCGTAGCACAAGAAGAGGTTCTCTTTGTCCATTCATACGTTGCTTGAAGATTTTCATAACGTAAATGTTGCTGCTACATCTTTGGATGACGTTATCAATGTGGGGGGACATTTTTAGTTTAGATGTCATTGTGACACCTAAGATATTGATTGACTCGACGCGATTGATTCCGGGAATTATTGGTAGTAAGTTGGCATTCCTAGGCTTGGAGAAGAAGGTTCGAAACGTCTAAATAATCCTGACTCTATGGTTGGAATTGGATTTATTGTGTAGTTATTACATATCTGTCAGATTAACAATATAGTTAAGAGATTTACTAATCTTTTTTTCAAGTTTTTGGAACCCTTATAACTTTCGCGATTGTTTTCATTCAGTTTGGATAAATAGCCTCTCCTGATTCCAGTCTATGTGTATGTTTACATATTACCTCGATAATAAAAAACACTTTTTCAAAAATGTTGATTAGGTGCATGCAATATTTCAAAATCTTGGTTTGTAATCTAAGTTAATGAGAGGACTCTGTCACATACAATAAAAGTCTGTCATATAATTTAGAAAGGACAATTTGGTAACTTATCAAATTTAAAAATATTTACTTCAAAATAAATTTTCTGATATCCTTAATTTGGTTTAATTTCAGTTTTGATTAAAATGATTAAATAACAAAGCAAAAAAAAATCTGTATTGAATTATTTAGTTTTTTTTTGTCATTACGAATAAACGTATAATCGCAATATGCCTTGCATTTTTATATTTAGATCTTAACAGTTTTAGATACATACATATATGTATATGCATATTCCTAATTATAAAATATACAAATGTATATATACAAAATTTATACTTTTGTTAACTGTTATATATTTTTCCATTAAAACAAAATTAATCACCTTTTGTTTAAAGTGAATAATATATGTCTTTCAATCTAAAAAAAGAAATCCCAATCCTTAAGTATAAAAAATGTGCTTCATGCAGACGAGGACTACGCAATTTCTGCTTTTACAGACAAACATCCCCATGTCAAAAATACAATGATGATTGATAATTGTTAAATAAAGAGTGAAGATATTGGTTATCAATGGTTTTTCTGAAGTACTAAAGTCTAAAATTCACAAGGTCATGTGTGACCGTAATATAAAGACTATTGGTCCGCTTTTGTTTGAATTTGTATCGAGATTTTTGTCAACAAAAGCAGAAATTGCTTAGTCATCGTCTGCATGGAGCATATTATTTATATATTTACTTTAAGGGATTGGAATTCATGTTTTTGGATAGAAAGACATATTATTTCACTCTAAACGAGCTTCCGTTTGATTAATAAGTCTCTCTTTGCATATATTGGTGGGATCTTTGTCATCAAGTAAAGATTTAAAATAAGTACAGATTTAATCCTGAAAACGCCATCAACTTTAGTCCCAAAGTTATCTTAGTACATAAGGCATATAAATAGATCAATAAGCGAAATTGTCCATCTTCGTAATGTAGACACGCGGCACCAAACGAACTGTTGTGTTGTATGTACGACGCCACACATAATATTCTTATTGTAAATTCAATGCAGGAGTATCGATTGCTTCGAAACAGCGCTTATAGGTAGGTATAGGCGAAATATAAGGAAAATGTTCAAATCAGAAATACGACCTGATCCAAGCATATCTCATCGGGACATTATCAAGACTTTACTCGTAACATTTTCTGCAGATTCTAGCAGTGAAAGTCGTTTTTCAAATAGCTATCTGAATAACCGAGCTATCGCGAGTTTTAGGAGATCTTTCCTATCCATCAAATGTTAAAAAGAGGCCCTTTTGCCCCAAGTAAGAATCCAAATTGGTGCCAAGATTTAAACAAAATTTCAATTCAGGTTGTTATTGATCCATTTCTATGATATAAGGTACTCTCACTATAGTATCGTGTAACAAGTAAAATAGCATGCTGCTGAATAATCTTGAAGTTTACCAAAATTCAAGCCAAATCTGTAATCTAAGCTTCAATATATGTATTTACAGAAACTTTCGCTACTAAAGTTTGTGTCTTATTTTACTTTGTCAACAGTTTTTTGTGCATCCGTGTCCAATATATTTTCTAAATTTCCTAGTAGAATAGAATTTTGAAACATGACATGCGTGAAGTTTAATCAAAATGTAACATATTCATCTGAAACTTATAATGAAACATGTATGAAAATAATAAACAAAACAAATTGGCAGTTTTAAAAAACTGTGTTTCACTCATTTTTGGCAAAAGGCTACTTTTAGGGCATGATCACGTGATCGCTCGTTGTAAACATCAACTAAGTTTTAAAACTTAATTTTAAGTAAAATCCTGCATTCAAACCCGAAGGTAGCATGTTCGATCCCCGGTACATACTCCTGACTTTAATAAACTGATTTGCACTGCAGAGTTGAAGTAATTATCGATTGATAAGTTTAAGGCGACTAACTTTGGCGACTAATTAATTAAGAATTATTAATTTACCGCTGAAATGTGTATGCAACTTTCGAAGACAAAAATGTACAATTTACCCCCCTATTGCCAAACAATTATTATAACAGGGCCAGACCTATGTACAATGGAACGCGTGGAGTGCCCCCCACTTTCATACTTTCATTCAAGAACTGTCATTTCTACATATTATAAATTAACTATCAATGTACATATAAATAACAATTGATTTATTAATTAAAATTGAAAAGTATTATTTAATTTGAACGGGCATCAATTACACTGCAGTTAATTTGTCTAGGTATTTTAATTATTCGATAACATATTTATTATAGTGTTATTTTAGTGGCTGACACAAAAGAAAGACGTTTATTTGATACTCGATGCTGCATATATGTACACCGACTTCTACCATTAACCATACTGCCATTAGCTGTATTGTTTAGTGTATATAGTTACTTGTATATATTTGCATTAGGTTACCCTTTAATCATAAGTAAGTAAACGAAAGAGCATTTTCGAGGCAACAATATATTAAGTAATATGCGACATATTTCGAACGTATAGTTCATTATCAAGCATCAAACAAAGTGAGTATATACAAAACTATCCATAGATATTTGTTCCACTTTATATACATACATAGATTGGCTATCTGAAAAGAATGACGTAACAATTTGAAGAAATAAGTTTGTGGTCAAAATATAGATCCTTTATAAATCATTTATTTCTACGATATAAAAGACTATATAAAAATACAATATTAATATATTTTAGATATATATTTTTTTTCTACAATAGCAAATGAGTATAGGAATATACTTAATTTTTAAATAATATGTTGACCTCAAATGCAAAATGCACTACATTTTCAATGGAAATATTATATATTCCCATTCTATTTATATATTGATTAATTTCTATGGTACTAGCAATATATTTCTGTCTCTCATTGGTATAGGTACTCACTTTGTTTGATGCTTGATACTGAACTATTGGTTCCAAACAAGTCGCATATTACTTAATATATTATGTTACCTTGAAAATGGATCTTTCGTTTACTTACTTATAATAGATAGGTAACTTAAACGTAGGTTTCTTATTTATATAGGACTTAAAAACACACAGCTCGTTTCGACGCTTGTCTGGATTAATTAATTAAATATTTATAATATGTCAAAACAGTAAAAAGCATCTAATTTTTTTTTAATGGAAAATGGTGCTTGCAAAGTGTTAAATTCCGTGATATAGTTTTGCATTTAACCTTTTACATTTGAGTATTTTTTTCAGAGTTTATTGTAAAAACATTAAAATTATAATAATATAAAATGGATAATATCATAATGCGGTCATTTACTAATGATGTATTTTTGTTTATGGATATGATCTTGGGGGCAAAAATTAGACAATTTAAATTATATAGAAATGTTGTATGTTTCATTTTCGAATGATATTTAATGTAAACTTAAGATGTATTAATATTTCAATTTACATTTACATTTACATTTTTTTATTTAAATTAATTTAAAATAATTATTAATAAAAAATATATTGTCTTGACTTCATGCCAATTATTCATCATGGAAACATATATTTACGATTTTTTCAATCGCATATCTAAGTACAATTATAATGATAATTACTAATCTGGTTCGAGGCAATAAAATTGTCATTCATGGATTACAAATCAAAACTTCTGGATGTCTGTATCTCAATGTCATATCCAAAAAGAATTATACTTCGAGTAAACGACCGTAATATAAATCATAATACATACTCTAATCATCAGTGAACAATTTTAATTTAATTACTTACTGTTTTAAGATACTCTTAGATGAAATTTTAAATGAAATATCGCAAATGGACTCACTTCACTACTGCAGTGGGAAGTTGGTTATATTACCCTGTTTTACAACAGACATTTTTAAAAATTGAACAACAGTGGCCTCTTTTTCACCTTCATGTGACAAACATCTTTTTACTTTACATATCATTACTTAAAGTGAAACTGTCTGCGATATATACATAAAAATCCATAAAAACCATTAAATCCAAAAAAAAACAATAAAAATATACATAATTTTATATCCTAATTATATATTACTGCGATATAATCCATGATTTTTAATAATTTTATCCTATATTAGGTGTATAATTTCCTTTACGGGTTGGTTAGATACATCGATAACCTT
>JAYRBW010042892.1:0-32479 GCA_036023295.1 Invenusta paracnida
TTGTCCAGTCTATAATGATTATTTATATGTTCCTGGCAGTGGTTAGACACGCTAAAATCTGAACAAGCCTATTATATGAGTATAAAGATTTAAAAAGTATAAAACTAATTATTAATTTCAATCATTTCAAATTACACAATTAATTTAAATACGAAGGGAGTATATTGCCAAGTTAATATTTTTGTTGTAATACATAAATTACTGGCATAACATCAATCAGCATAATTTAATTCTGCAAAAAGAATCGTTTAAAATGTAGCTCTCATGTATTATCTAATAATATGTATAATATATGTAATGTAATACCTCATGTATTGCCGTCAAAATAAAATAAATGTATAGTTATCAAATTACATGCATTTACGCTTTTTTGACCGAGGGAATTCTCTTGGTATTATTACTCTATGATCACAGTCATAACTGGGTGAATTATTATTATTATATATATATGTAAAATACCACATGTTTATGTAAGATTGACAATATTTCATAAAACATGCTTTAATTATACAACTTAAAGTTAAAGAACATACATATCTGTACAACTTAATACAAATTATACCCCGGTTTAGCCTCTTCCATTGTTCATTGAACATTATCTATCAACTGAATAAAGGTTTCTTATAGAATGGGCCTAGAGATACAATTCCAATTTCGATCAAAATGAATAATTTATTGCTTCTTCATATCTTTTCTAGTTCATGAGCCAAATTCATTGATTCTGTCTTAGCATATAGCTCCAAAAACAAGGTTAGGGGAGGGTCATATCCCCTAATTATCAACCCACTGAAAGTGTGATCGCGTGTTCTTACTATTAGCTTCGTTTGTTTTCTACTTACCGCGAAATAAGTGGAAAGATATCGAATCTAGGATGCGAGGTTGGGCGGTAAAGTATCAGGGAGAATTTGGAATGAATGTGAGAGACAAGACATGATGAGAGAGATGGCACATGTGCTCATGACTTTTGATACAACTGGGAGAAGGAATCATATCGTCTTCTTTTTAATGATATAATCTTATTCCTATACACGAAATTATAGCCTCATCTTTATTAATGTGCTAATATGTCGACCTCATTATAATTTAATCATAAACATAAAAATAAATGTAATAATAATAATCCAAAAGTAATATTTTTGACTTCATTAATATGACATAAAAATTTGTAAAATTTTGTAATATATGCAAATATTATACATTATGTTCATGTAATTCAAAAATTTTTTACACATAGTATCATAAAATATATGTGAAAATTTTATTCAGAATCTGTTAGTAAGAATACCAAAGTAACTTTCAATTAAATTGAACAATTGTTTTAAAGAATACTGTTTTAATCTAATAGTGATATTGAGAAAATTCGGTAATAATGTTGATTTTTCGTGAAATAAAATTTGATAAATATGCGTATAGTAAGCAAAGTACATTATTAACTCTGACTCTAATATTTATGACTAATACTTCATTTTGGCGTTCCAATATATTTAAACTAAAAATTGATTTTCAATGGCTCATTTCTAATCACCGCTGATATAGGTACATATACAGATAGGTATATTTGATTTTCATGTAAGCACTATAGTTACAGTTTTGTTATTATTGAAGTGTTGTTTAATGCAACAAATTATGTTGCATATGCAATAAATGCCCGTATGCTGACTTTTATATGATTTTACAATATTGGTTATAAATATGTCATAATCTTCAATGTCAAAAACATTACAACATTTATTATATAAGTTAAATAAAAAAATACTGTAATATATATTATATACCTACATATATATATTTATTGCAAGTGTACAAACACAAATACCTACATTTATTATAATTGTATACCATAATCAAGAAACTGCTTGATGCCAAATTTAAATGCCAAATAAAATTAATATTTTAAATAAAAGTTCGTAAATCAACACAGTTTATACTCAGTTCTATAAGTTAATTAAACTATGATTGCGTCACATCGCATCAGGCTATTTGACTCAATTTGAATTTTATTAAAAGTATAGATTGAAATAGTTGATTACTTTTTCTAGCGGTATCCTAAGAAAGAGAATATTTAGATGAGAGGTACAGACACGAAAGTGAGTGCCAGCATCAGTCGAGAGAGATTGTCGAAGGTGGAATCAAAGCGTCAAATAATTTCGGATTTCAACTAAAGGTATATTTAGCTGAATGAGCAGAAGGTCAAGATTGTGAGACCGATTGTATTTGATGGCTTGAAGGAGACTGTTTTGATCGTGTCGATATTGGAGAGTAGTCGGTTATGTTCATTCTCGGGAGTTAAGGATCGTTTGGTTGGTTGAGATGAATCTACCTATTCAGTTGATTCTGAGGGATGACAAATCAATAAAAGTTAAGTTATCGATGGATAATGATCTGGCAAAGATTAACAGGTGAAGATATTAATACTATTTCTCACAGGAAATCATAAAACTAAGTACTGAACATATCATTTAAATAAAAATGATAAACATTCATAATATCTCAATTGATATTTATAAAAAAATTGATATCATTAGAAAGCAGAAATATAACTATTTTAATTTTAATCAGTATGTTAAAGTGATTATTTTACTCTAACAGATCATACCCATATAATTGATAAGTAGTGTATATTATTTTAAAATACAGCGTTATAAATGACATTTTATAAATATAAAACTTAAATATATATACAATCACAGGAATTTTTATCGCATATCTTGAAACAGGAAAGGTGACGCAATTGTCTCTTCATATGATAATGGAAGGACTGGTATATTTATTTTATTATTCCATGAAACAGCCGCAAAACTTAATAAGTTTCAATAAGTGTATATTTACCCAGAGAATATAGTAATGAATAACTGGGTATCTCACTAAGAAAATTGGAAACATGTGGAATTAAACATATCAGACTATTGTCATATGTGGGACCTATTTTCTCACCGTAATTTTAACTTAGCGATTTGATGCAGCATATTCTGGTGGCCGAAAGAGTTATCGAAAACTAGACTTGTAAGGGTAGAGCTCGATATGTAAATATATAGCTCGACGTAGAAAGATAGAGCTCAACATGTAAGGTAGATTTTGACATGTAAAGATAAAGTGAAAGGTTGAGTTTGAAATGTAACGGTATAGCTCGACATGTAAAGATAGATATTGCTGAATATTGTTGGCGTATGTTAAAGATAATAAGTAAAATAATTTTAGACGGTAAAGCCGGATTTAATAATAACATAAGCCAAAGGTATGTAGATGTAGAGCTCGACGTGTAAAAATAAAGCGAAAGTTAAGCTTGCCGTATTAAAGCAGAACTAGCTACCTTTACTTAACTCGTTCGGCATTTAGAAACCTAGTCTTGCAAACATTACCTCTTTTAAATGAAAAAGTTAAATAAAAAGAAATACAGAATAAAATACGAAACAACATGCCAGGTTGCAATGAACTAAACTCTGTCTAAATCGCACATGTAGTAAGTCAAAAATACAAACAATAATACATTACGTTAATTTATAAATAGTTGAAGCCATTAAAATATACATTTGATATAATTTTATTGCACATCGACCAAATATTTGAGTAACTTGAGATGATTATTTGTGAATGTTAAAATTAATTAAATTTTAATAAATGTAACACTTCAAATAAACTGTTTAAGGCAAAATAAGTTTACTAAATATCCCTGTTTTCTTACTATTCCTAAATATATATTTGAAAGTGTAGTAACTCAATCAAAAGGTCTTAATAAAATGTTGTGACAGGATATCATGTGGTGTAGGATATCAGAGTTAATCGATGCTCTGCTGTTTGATTCCAATTGTAAAAGTAATTTGCATGGCAAAATTATTTTATTTAGAGTATATTAAAACTGAAAGTTTAGGGAAATATTAGTGCGAAATTTAATTTATTACTGTGTGAATTTGATGCTTAGCATAAAATAGAAAATCACATTAGCTTCGATACTAAAGTTGTTGTTCAATGAATGATTTTGACAAATGACACTTTGACAATAGTAGAACTTACTGCAATAATTTGTCCTTTGTTTAATTGTAAAGATATGACATTGATGTTTTAATGAATTACTTTGTAATTTTAGAAATGAATATGTATTCTATTCCATTTGAATTAGTTTCAGTATTACTGCTAATTTTATTTAACGCACAAGCATATCAGAAAATAATGTTAATATTATCTTATAATTTAATTTACTTTATATTTAGATAAATATCTTGTCTTACTAGAAAAATATTAATGTTTCTATCTTTCTTGAAAACTTAGTGATGTTTACATTTGTATCTGCATGGAATAATGAAGCCAAATTTCATTCAAAAACAGTATTGATATATGGAAAATTTTAATTAAAATAAAAAAAAGTCAATTTTAGAAAATTATTGTTGCTGTATTTGTAAGAAATTAAATTTTCATAGAATTCGTTGGCAGAAAATTCTTTCGTTTTCTACAAACTTTTCAACCTTATTGACACAAAGGCATATTTACATGCAACAACAAAACTTAACACAAAAACAAAATTGTTTGAAATCAGAGATTCGACTGTAAACAACATATCTAGATAAATGATTGAGATAGGTACAAGCTTTTGCATGTTAACATTGTAAACTTTGTTCAATACTCATATTTTACTTTAAATTTATGGATAATTTCAAAATTTTCGATAGACCTAAAATATAAAATACTGTGTATTAACTTATTTTTATAAAATGCAATTAATACATACTAGTCGAACTTATCTGTGTGTCTTAAAGATTCCTTTAAGAAGACCTTATCATACACCTTTTACTTACCAAGCTCAAACCTAGCCTTCTCTTCCATTCTCATTAAAATAATAATGTATTCTTATTGAGCAACTGAAACATTTTTGTTCTAACTTTTTTGTCCGTTGTGTGATGTGTATCGTGAGGATAAAATGAGCATGCTTAAATTACACAATCATTGTTACTTTCTCCACTTATCGACGTTATTTTTCTTCTTGTACAAGCAATTGTATGTATGTTTAATCTTTAGTTTAGTTTAATGTGTATTGGTCTTTATTTTACTTTTTAAAATGAAATAAAATGGTGTTTTAGATTTCATGACAACAATTTCCAAAATACTAAAATTAGGAAATCTGTTTCGTCAAATTATACATATTTACTAAATAAACACGCAAATAAAAGCATTATTCTTATTCTTATTCTACTTCTATTAAGTATTCAATAGACATAAACATAGAGGAGTTATGATAATTTGACAAAGGTGTATGCAGCATGAAGCATTAAGTTTTTCTGGGGCGTAAGGGTTACGTAAGTGAAAGGCTGAGCTAAACATGTAAATGTAGAGCTCGACATGTAATAGTAGAGCTCGACATATAATGGTAGAGTTCGACATGTAATGGTAGAGCTCGACATGTAAAGGTAGAGCTCGACATATAAAGGTAGGGATCGATGCCGTGTACAGATAGAGCTCTTCCTACCTTTACCTAACTCTTTCAACCACATGGCCACTTGCCCTCTTCTTATTGACTTTGATGACCACCAATAGAGGACTTGCTGGATTGGTTGAGGACAGTATGTCTTTGATATGACCTGCTATAATTGTAAACCACTGTTTGGGTAGTATAGCTCGCTGGCTCGACTCGCTGTAATTTGGATTACAGTTAAATATATTTAACCATATATTTCATTATTATTTATATTTTCTCAATTTTTCACATTGTTGCTCTTCTTCATGTTGGGATATTTCAACTTGAAACTCACATGTTTATACTTGGGAATAATCAAATATTATATTTGATAGTAACTACCTAAGTATTTAACAACAACTTCATAATTTTTTTATACATATACTCGTATTTTGAAGTATTATCATATACGTCTATTAAGCGAGAATTCACATACGAAATTATAATTGGCTTAACATTAATAATGTCTTCTATACGGCTTGGGTACAACGTTGACTGCATATTTTACCTATTTAAGACGCTATGGCACCCCGATTTATAGAGAACCTTCTAATTAAACAAAATAGGGTTAGCATATAATCTTCATATAGTTCTACTCAAATATATAGTAATGTATGAAACTTTTCAACGTTTATGATGTTTTACTGCTATTAAAAATATACACGATAAAATAGAGATGTTATATATACACAACATTTCTCTATGTGATTTAAAAAATACTATTAGTTCGTTTCGCCATTTTCATATATGTGCATGTAGGTATATATATGCATATATTATACATATTTTAAGAATTAAAACATAAGTAGAAAAATAAATTTATAAAGCATTAAAAGTATTGATTTATAAGATTTTAATATTCTTAAAACATACATGGAGTCTGAAAATATATGCTAAAGCTGAATAGTATTCGAAGATAATTTTCAATGCGAGGTATCTTCAAGTCAAATCTCCTGAAATAATCGATACGTGAGTAACTTAACATATTGTCTTGTTACTTGACTATATTTAATTATTACGGTCGAAGCAAGCTTTTTAGTGAGTATATTACAATTTTATAAGCTCTGAGAATATATTTATGCGACAGAAATTAGCCATTCTTATTCCTCTGGCGTTAGTAGAATAATTTCATATCTTTCTATTATCAAAAATGTTAGCTTCGGACTTAGTATACCTACAGTAAACGATTGTATTAATTTTGGAGAAAGAGTAATTTATTTAACTTTGTTTTATAATTTATTGTAAGAGTCAAGAACCGATTTTTCGAAAAATGTATTTGCAATACCCTGGTCCCGACCCGAGCTGCGATGATTGTAGTTGTTTTTTCTAGTTGGTTGTTTGTTAATAGTTAAGCTATATCGATGCAGATTGGGTATTTCAGAACTCGTTCTACTTCTCCGAGAAAGGTACTTCACTGTCAAAGGAATAATTCAAAATTTAATTCGAGTCTATGTAAAGGATAATACTATTCACAATTATAGTAACTATATTATGAGCAACATGATGCATGGAGTAAGTATGGGTTCACTACAGGGACTAGCTTACACTAATGCCTTTCTTAGTTACTACTCGAGTTTTTATATAGGTATTCATTCATTAAACATCAAATTAACCTTTGATGCAGAGACCATTAACGAACAAACGTTTATCGGCTTCAAGGTTCTACGTAAAATGGTAAAATTCTCACGTGTATATATCACAAATTAACTGATACTGAACTCCGTATCCATTAGACTCATTTGCAATGGCACATTCAATCTAAACACTTTTAAAGTCTTATTTGAACGTGCTCAGGGAAATTAGTAAAGGAAGAAGTGGATTACATACTTGGTAATTTTATTTATCTTAATTATTCTAAGCCCATACTACTTCAAGTATTGAGAAAATATAAAAAAAATAATTTTTGACTCTAACAATAAAATTATAATTTTGAGAACGATCTACATGAATTTTGTTTTGCTTTTTTGTTGTGACAAAATAAGTGCAAAAACAAAAACTAAGTAAATAATGTGTTTTTAAATACAAAGATTCCGCAGAAAGTGAACATAATATTCACATCTACAACCATCAATGATTAGTACGTTCCACCGAAAGAAATCAGAAGTAGTGTACCAGTATACCTACATGTCCGTACTGTAGAGAGTCTTACCTCGACGACAAATTGCTTCCGTATTCTCGCAAAAGGCTCATCTAAGTAAACCAGAGCTGAATTCACAGATTGATTCTGTGAAATTAATATTGATGTAACAATAGATATCGTAATAACATTGTTTATCTAGATTGGCAAACTTCATAGAGTTTTGTTCGATCTTCAAATTTGATAAAAACGGGCAAAAGGTAAAAATAGTGCGATTTTGTTCTGCGTATAACTGCATAAATAGAGATGTAGAGTTCCAAATAATTTAAACTATCGCTTTGTTTGATTTTAAATTTTATGTCGTTATTGCAATATTTTATCTAATTTCATTTAATTCCATTAATTTCATTCTATTCTGTTATATGAATGCATATACATATAGGTACATATACATATTTTGACACATTTATTTTGTATAATTAGAATAAAAGTAAAATAAGAACACATAATTAAAGAAATGTTAATTGAATAAAAACTAGACTTGCTTAGATTTAGCATGTCTAATCACAGCTACCGGGAACATATAATATAAATAAATAATCTTTACTAGACAGGACCAACATTATTATGACCAGTCCAATGATTGATTCAATACGACAGCGCTACCAGTTTACTACAACCAGGAGTACGTTGCGAGTCTCGAACCACCGACCTACGGATTTTAGGTCAGTATGTCATTTACGCTTTCCTTTAAATTGCAGATATCTGCAAGCATTCTTATACTGTTGAGTATATAGCTGTTTTACTGAGACTCGCAACGTACTTCTGTTGTAGTAAACTGTTAGAGCTGTCGTATTGTGCCAATCATTGGCTGGTCATAATAAAGTTGGTCCAGTCTAATAAAAATTATTTATTTATATATGTTTCCGGTAGCTGTGGTTAGGCATGCTAAAATCTAAAGAAGTCTACCTTACAAGGCTGTCCCATTGTTTTATATATACATAACATAAATGCTTAAATCTTGTTAGCGATAAAAACACGAATAATGAATGACTGTCGACAAAATCACATATATTGTAGATTTTATCATTGCAATCTCTCTATCAGTACAGATAGATTACAGACAATTTTAATGGAAATTAATAATATAAATATATATAAATATAGATATAACAAGTACGAATGTTTAATTTTGTAAAATTCGGAAATTATATGTTGTACAATTAGAATAAAAGCAGAATAAAAGTAACACTTAAATACTAAAATCTTTGAGAATTGATTTTTCTTATTTGTTTGATATTGTACTACAAAATAGAGGCTCAAATCTTCTTAACGATTAAAAAAGTATAAATAATGAATGACTGTCGTCAAAATCACATATCTTGTAGAATTATATCAATCTATTTATCTACAGGAATAAAGTGAATACAGAACATTTTAAAGTAAATTAATAATAACATTTGGCATATTATGAAGATAATATTGTTGAGCAAAAATACATTCTAAGTTTTTTATATCAATTCCAACCTTACGTTGCTTCTTTTGTGTGCAAAAATCTCTCAAAATGTACAGCAATTATTTAATTTTTTTAGATAAAGAAACATTTTTAGCAACTAATGTTGTATGGAGGAAGGGTTTTGAAAATTTATATTGGAATTATATTAATAGCCATTTATATGACAAAACAAATGAATATTAAATTTAGAAAATTGATACTTTGTCCATCATTTTAAATACAATTCGTTTAATTTGAGTAACAACTTTACCTGCGAAATACTAAATTTTAATAGAAACCTTTTTTTACGATTGTAGATAAAGAATACGCTATATTTGCATTATGTTGAAATATAAATCTATCCCACATACACTACAGTACAATGCAACAATAATAAAGATGTCCTATACAATAATAACACAGTAATACTATACAGTAGTATGAAAGGAAGTATAACAGTAGTGTGGTGAGATTTGAAATCACTTTTTTCTGATTTGACTGCATACATATTAATGTGTGATGTTAGATCATCATTTTAAAATAAGATGCGAGAAGTATATTTATATAGAAACCAAACTGAAGTATTATATTTAGGTAATAATTTCTACTTTAATATTTGGAACCCTTTTGTCTGTGGAAGACAACAACAAATCTGTGAGAACATTTCCCTTCTAAAGGGAAAAAAATAAAAAGCTAAAGTGTAAATAATTGTAGTTTACTGTGTGTTAGAATTTAAAGAATACAATATATTCATTTTAAGTACAGAAACAAATACAGTTTATATTATTTTATTAATTAATTTTGAAAGATTGTGACAAAAAATGAATAGCATATTCAATGACAACTCAAAAAAGTTTTTTTTTCATTGTAAAAAGAAAAGCCTCGTTAGTAGTAATTTTTAATAAGTGATACCAATAATCTAAAATGATTTTTGAAGCAATTGAATGACATAAAATAATCTTATTATAATCTTACGTAAGAAATTTGATATACTATAAGCGGCTTGTTTCCATTAAAATTATATAAGTTTATATTTTTATTGTAAAATGCAGGACTATTTATTTATAAATGTTCAATATGTGTATTAAAAATGTATGTAATGTACATATGAATATTCTTATATTTAAATCAGTGCAATATATATGTGTGTGTATCTGAATCTCAATTTAGATTTTTTAGATACTACATGTCTTTTTTAGATCAAATTTGGTTTTACTCCGACAGCTAAGCAGCCGGGATGTGACTGCGTTAAATAAATAAAAAAGTGTATATTTTGAATAACCTTTAAGAATATTTAAACAAAACTAAGAATAAAAAGATGCGAAGAAATAAATACATTAAATATAAATAAATATATAAATGTATATATGTATATGAATAATATATAATAATAAATAAATAAAAACAAACAACTAAATAGATATATATATATTAAAAAAATATAAAACTAAAAATATTACAAAATATCATTAATAGTATATACAGGTTTTTTTTAAGGTGTTTTAAAGACCCGATTCGGGTCCTTAGAATTGGAAATCGGGTCCCTAGAATCAGAGAAAAAATTAAAAGGCCTCTAATTATGAAATTTAGATTGACATTTTTTGGGTCCCCCCAACTGTCTACAGGGTCCCTAACATTTTCCTTAAAAAAACCCCTGGTATGTATATATAAATAATAATAGATAAAACAAACTCTTAACTTTACTGGTTTCGAATGGTGATTCAAAAGGAATAAGTAAGTGAATAAATGTTCTGTTTATGAAGTGAATAGTAAATTTTGTTCAATAATAGTTTATTTAACGATTAATAACAAGTGAATATAGATGTAAATAAATATAGGGATAAGAAATAAATACTTGATTAAATACAGGAGTGAATATTTATCTCAGCTGTGCTGAAAGATTCTATCAATGCTCAATCCTGTATTGTTTTTTCCGTTAAAGGCTCACTTTACCATGGCTCACAGTTTTTGTATGCTCTCTCAATTGTTATAGAACGTCTCTCTCCCCTTATGTGTCTTGAGATATTCAATCCAACTTTTTCTTAAAAACTAAATACCTTTAGCCTATATAAACATATAATAAAAAAACTACTTTGACTGCAAATTATGCCCATTAAAAGGAAAACTTGAGTCATTTTATCAGTCTTTCTTTGAAATTTATATATTTGCTTTTTAAGCAGTACGACGTATATGCTATATACATATATACTATTATAGCTTAAATTAGATGAAATATATATGCAGTAAATGTAAATTCTATATTATTAGCATGTCAAAAATAATAAATTGTCATTGTCACTTTATTTGACAAAATATGTCGGATTCTGGAGCAAATTTGAAATAAAATTTGAATGAATTATTTTCCCTTCTACTGTTTATTTTGAACGAACTATTATTAATATAAGTCTTGAATAACTAATCCTTTTATTAACTATATACATGCTACATATAATTTTCGATCTAAAATCCAAAATTATTTACACATTTAAATTTTATACACTGCAATTATTTAATATTGATTAAATATGTATATTTCAAATATTTTCTATAAAATAAAATTTCTATAATACTTTATAAAAATTTTCAAATAAAATTTGATAGGTTTTTGATATCATTTTTGATATTTAATATTGAAGATAACAGAGGAATAGAAAAATAATAGATTTTTATTTATAATCAAGTAAATTCAATTTGATGATATGATTTCAATATGCTTTTTCACTACATTGCAGAACAATACTGTTCCAAATTACGATAGAAAAACAATTGTTTTTTTTTAATTCTCTTGACTTTGAAAGTAAAACGGAAAGTAGAAAGATAACACTTCTAATTCATTAATGGAGGTTATTAGTCTATAATTGTATCTATTTTTTGTGACAAAGATTTTTTATTCGTTTGTAGTTATTTTTATCTAAACAGCCCCTAGATTCACTATAAAAATGGACTTAGAAAGATAGATATTAGAATTAGATAGATAAGATTATCTAAATATCACATATACAGACTATCATGATATACAAATTATGAAAACTAGCACTTGTGCCTTTTTAAAATATCAGTAAAATTGTTTAAGACAATATATTATTCGTTCCATTACTATTTTGAGATTAAATTAGTGTAATGATAATGTAAAACAAAAATTTTAAATATTGTTTACATATTTTTAAAACCCCATATTGATGCTTATTAATAAAATTAAGAAACTATCAGTATGGTAGGAAAATTTTGATGAAATATTTTTGTACGCAGCTTATTAGCGATAAATAGGATATTTGATAAAATTCACTCATTGAATTCAGGTATAACAAATGAAATTACATAGGTACTTATCTTTGATGGCGTTTAAGTTGTAAAATAAAGTAGAAAATTTATTTATAAAAAATTTCATTCTAAAGTTTGATGTGTTCAAATCAGCTTACAATTTTCCTAATTCTATATCGTTAGTTATAGTTTTATTCAGAAATTCGTTCAATTAAGTAAGAAAGAGTAAAGAGATTATCGTTTTTGTTTCATTAGTTTACTATACCTATGTGGAATAAATGAGATAATGTAATCGATCAATTTATTACAAAATTAATCACACTCTTGTACTTAAACTTGAATATTTCTTATTTTTTAATATGAATTCAATTAATTAATTAATTAAATTTTTTTCTTAAGTAGTTCTTAGAGTTCTTGGAATTGTTAAAGTCACGATCAAATAAATATTTTATGTTAGGTATTAAATCTAAATTTCAGGCAAATCTATGTACACATTATAACATAGATTTGCTTACAAGGTGAATTGCGATAACGCTTTTGCCGGGATATAATATTCCATCTTTATTAATTAGTCACTTATTAGCTTAAACTAATCAACTGATGATTATCTCAATGCTGCAGCGCAAATCAGTTTGTTAAAGCCAGGAGTACATACCGGGGTTCGAACTTGCTACCTTCGGTTTGAAGGCAGGAGTTCTACCCACTTGGCTTTCGGTCTCCTTAAAACTTTAACTATAGATTTGCTTGTTAACTTAATTTCCAGAATATAATTATCAATGGATTTGTAATTTTTTAATAATGTTAAAAACAATTTAAAACAATTTTTACATTAAACGGCAATTATCGTTTGATCTCATTAAACATTTCTAATACTGTTACATAACTTTAACAATCCAGTTTTATTATTGATAACTTTTTACAGTCATTTAAAAGATATGATTGAAACTTTTATTCAGACAGCTTGTCATAACCTTTAAAATGCACCTAGATATTATCAAATCTTCAAAACAAAATGCCGCAAATAGTCCACCAGTGAAATGGGAAGTCTTTCAAAATGTGAGAATTCACTTTTTTAAATGCCGGTCACATTGTCTATCAAAGTCAGAAGAAGACTTCTATATGATAACAATGTTTTCTATCAATACCGATGTCTTATATAGAGAGAGAGCATCACTTAATACAGTTCCAAGGAGTAACGTAAGGTCTCTGTCAAATGCTCTCCATATACGTTCATTCTCGCTTTTCATAAATTGGATATTTCATTAGGAATATGCTAATTCCCAGTTTACTAATTAGAAATAGGTCTTTTTATCGTTTAATGCTTCAGTTAATATCAATCAATTTTAAGCATTTATGTATGAAAAAGTTTGGTTTACTGGGGCAAAGCGGGTCCAAGTTTTGAATACACGAACAGAAGAAATTTGTTATTAGCTTTATTTCTTGACTGCTTAAATTAGGCATATTGATATAATACTCATAGATACCAATTTATCAAGTTTTAAGCTTTATTTTACAATGAGCTTTATCAATCAATTTATTAGTTTGTGTAAAAATACTATGTAAAATTTATAACTTCTCTAAGTTATAATATAGAGATATCATAAATAAAAAAGACCTAGTAAATATTGTTAAAAAACTCACAACCAAGTTTTAATCTAAACTAGGAAGCAGTCCCTTAAATAAAGAACTATAAAAAAGAAATACAACATGAAAACGATATTCAATTAAAATATTGTACCTTAATTTTATTAAAGATAATAAGAGATATATGTGATCAGTAAGATAAACTAAAGTAATCGCTAGTGATATCGAAAGTAATATAAAATATAATAATTTTATGAAATTATATATTTTTATTGCATCGGACCGTTTCCTTTGATAAGCTGCTACTTTACCACTATATATTAAATATTTTACTAAAAATATTAAATGAAATTCTCAGTTCGCAATTTTAAAAATTTGATTAAGATGTTTATTTGTTTACTTATTAATTCAAGTTTAAATAATGTTGTATAGTCGAATTTATTTACGAACGTATATACCTTAATATCCTTAAATAATTCTGCTGCATATTAAATCACAAAATTTAATATAAATATTGAAAATGTACACAGTTTTATGACATGTTTAGTAGACATATTATATGTTACCATTTGAATTTATTTACTGTATATTTGTTCCGTTTAATCTTTGATATATTACCGTGTTGCATTTTTTTCTACAGTCGTGTTTTCTTGTAAGCGATTTTATTCTGCGTTATATTATGTTATATCATGCTTAGTGTACTAGTTAATGCACTTTTCGCCGTAAGCGTATTGCGCAATATGTTGTTAAAGGAACTGTTATTTTGTGTTCATATTTTACATATAAAGAAATATTTTATTTCTGAATGAAGCGAGTACTACCCATCACAATGTATTTGGTACAGAGACTTACATATGTTACTATGTACATATGTATAACAAAAAATTAAGAAATATTTCATTGGAATTCGTTTGTTAACCTCTTTATCTCTTATAGCCTTATAGACTATAAAATATCTAATTTTTATGTTATCACTTCTTAAACTTATACATTTTTATTTCAAAATGGTAAGAGGTTTCAAAATATGAAACAATTGAAGCAATATATTAATATGTTTGGTTTTTGAAATGCTTGCAAAATATTTGAACTTTTACTTTAGAAAATGTATATATACTTATAAATTTTTTATTTACAATTTGATATTATTGAAAATATAACCCCCTATTTTAGAAATTTGGATGGAATATTTTACTTTTCAGAAAAACTTATCTTTACATTTCCACTGTGACAGTCAGGCAGCAAAGACAGGGTCTTCTTTTGAGCAATCAGTTTTCATTGAAACCTGATAATTTTTAAAATTTTAATAAAAGCTGCTTTGACAAACAAACACATATTTTAACTTTAGTTAAATATTTTATATTATATTAAGTAGTATACAGACGAATATAGTAAAAAATAATTTGTATATATAAACCCACAATAAATTTGTGAAGTTATTTTGTTTTAAAATAAATATAAATTATATTTTTCATTTTCATAAAATAATGATTTTGATTTTAATGTGGTTGATTTGCCTTTTTCAAAGTGTTACACAATTTTCATTCGATGATTCGACACGTTAATGAAAAGAAAATTGTGTTTAATTTAGATCAAACATTTTTTATGTAACTATCTATAACAAACTAAATTACTAATTTGAATTTATAACTGACATACTCGTATTTTAGATAATATATTTTATATTAAATTTTTGACCCTTAAATAAATTCTAAAACCCAAGTCTTTATTTAGACTGAAATAATTTTGAAATATTTTTGCTATTAGATCATACTTTTAATTGCAATATATGTAAACGATAATAAGTGTAAAGAAACAACTTTCATTCGATAATTTTAATTATTATATGAAAGTATTTTTATAAATTTTATTTCATTCAATAAAAAATTAATAATAAACTTTGTAAAAATGAATACTAATGGTGTCTTCCATTCTACTTAATTATAGCTATTTTAATTTTTTTTAAATCAGCGGAAATTCATATTTTTACAAACTGTATTTCAAAAATGAAAAATTTCTTTTAGGCGCTCATGTATATGTATTACGAATCATTTCCATAATTGTGAATATCGCAACTCCCGTACCCAATAGTGTATCAGCAGTGAGCGAGATTCATATCCGAAGGCTCTAATTTCAGACCGTCAGTTTCTATCAACCGAGGCCAATTCCTTCCTAATCCCTGCAGTAATATTATGAGAGAAAACACATGGTTAGAATGTATTGAAGCACATTTTCAATGTTCAAATAGCATGAATTTGTACGCATACAACCGAGCTTGAGCCCTCATTAGTAAACAATTACAATCCCTGATTTTATTTAAATTTAAGGAGTTAGTTCGGTTCAAAGATTTATCCCTCTCTATGTTCACTCGATTTTAAGATTTTTTCATGTTCAGATTTATGATCTCGCTCAGAAGATAACTAAGAGTTGTATTGTATGTATGTATTATGCTCTTGTCAGCAGTTATATTTCATGAATATACGCACCAAATACAGGTTAGCAAAACATTATCTAAAGAGGATGTAAGCACAAAATTTCCAGGAACGCTCTTTCTGTCCATGCTATTTTATTCCTTGTCAGCCCCTTCAATAACTTCAATATATTTTGAAATGGTTATTAGAACATGTAGAAGACCCTGTCGAATTAATGAAAGAACAAGTTGTATTTGTCATCTGGAGACAAGCTTAAATGAATCATCCCTTTGGTTCTACCTCTATTTGACAGGTTAATGCCATAATTCGGCACCTAATTAAATACCACTCTTTTTGTTCACATAGATGGGAATACTCGTCCAGGCTACGCAGTTTAAAATATGTATAAATAAACACGAAGAATAAGCAGGAAACACCGAAATCGTTTTAAACATTTTGTCTTTTAAAATAATTTTCGTCTCGTCTCTAACAAATACAAATGATGAGACCAAAATATCTTAGAGCACTTAGTAATGCATCAACCAAATACCCTTTAGATGCAATTAATTTTTTTACAATATCTTTATAAAAGTAATAAAATAGCATTTCAATATAGCCAACTTAAGTAAATAGAATAGGTTATTAAATAGAAACAATTATTATAAGAAACAATATAAAATGGTATATTGATTTAATTTCAAAATATAATTAAACTTATTAGTTATATTTGGGATACTAGGTATACCGTGATACGCAATACCTTAAAATGAATCAATATTCTACAGTATTTATTTAATTATAATTTAATATACTACACAATATATTTTGTGTAATATATTTAAATATGTACCTATTGATTTAGAATTGATCATCAAGGAAAAACATCTACCAAGTCCGTTGCAAACATACTTTAAACAAGGTTTACTAATAAGTTTGTATATTCCGTGGATACAATTATGCCAAAAGATTCATTAGGTATGTTTAACTTAATAATCTATTTTGGAAGATTTTCAGGAACATTATAAGAACATTATAGGAACATTACTGTTGGCAATAAAGTCGGCACAAATTTTGGTTATTTTGAAGATTCACAAAGTCTTAAAGAAGAATAACAGATTTAGAACAGCATGTTTACAAAGACTACTATAACCCCCTGCAATATGTATAATCAAAGGTTCTCACGTCAGTCTTGGAAACTGACATCCGGTCCTTTCCTTAATAAAACAGAATATTTATTCTTAAAAGAGAATCCGTATATAATATGAAACGTATATAAGTGGTAATTACCGCAAAATGGATAGATAATGTCTGAAACAAAAAGTTAAAACAGCAGCTAAACAACGACAAGTTATTTTTATGAAGACTATAGAGATGATTCGTAGATAGATAGTTGTTTGCTCCCTTTTAGCGTAATATTGTTGGTGATATGATTACTTTGATACAAATATACAAATGTAGTTCTGCTTGAGTAGATCTCACAATCTCACTATCTGAACATATTTCTCGTTGTCACCTACACCCTTTTCTGCATTTAGCACCATCGATACCATTACAACGGTTAACTCTTTCGTTCATTTTCTTTTAAGATACCTTTCTAAATTTTCGTTTTCATGCAGTTTTCTTTAAAATTTCGAAATTTAATTTAATTTAATTTAAATTGAACAATGATTTTATTATGATGATTGCTATTCACGTTTTATTAAATAATATCTCTAGTCAATAAATTACATTTTGGATAAAAGCATATCAATATACTTGGACATATTGTGCTTCTGCAAACATGGTTATATTTCACAATTTCCAAAAGGATAAGTTCGACTTCTCTTTAAGTCATTTATTCCATGTCATATGTCTATTTGTAATAATATTTAATTTATTTCAAGTTTATAATAATGTATGAATGTAATGAAAAACATGTTTAATTAAAAAAGTTAGTTTGTTCATAGAACTAGAGGAACATAACGTAATTATACAAACATACCTTTATAAAGTATCTATTTGACAATTAAGGGAAGCGTAAACAGAATAGGTACAATGTAGGTTTTAAGTAATAGGTACGCATATGTAACATTAGGGAGTGTAGGGTGTGCTTGTACAGAAAACGAGAATATGTTCAATACGTGTTCAAGATGTGTTCAATGTAAATAGCATAGGAGAAACAAATGCGAATTCATATTAACAGTTTGGTACAAATACTAGACTGCTTAATATGATAACTTATATAAAGTAGTAAAGTATTACCATTCTTCAAACCTGTTTTAATGTCGGTTTAACTGAATGTATAACAAGTAAAATAAAACATATATCAATTAAAGTGATTATTTGTCAAAAATAAAAACTATACTATTCTACAATACAAAAAATATAGTTATTGTTAATATTTCGATACATTTGTATCCATTTTTAACAATTCAAAGAGAAACTGAGGTGAAATATTAATAAAATATTGTTTTATATGACTAAACAATGCAGTTATTTAAAAAGCATATATTTTGCAAATCTTTTAAAATGTTATACGCGATAATTCTAGCATTGATTCTCTTTTATCCTTGAAAAATAAATTTATGTGTGCATGGACATACATATATAATAATTTATATATATTTTTAAAATTTATAATTCAAGACTCCTCAAGTTTGTTAGCTTTTAACAAAAAGTGAGATATCATTAAGGGAAATACCTCATACTAAATAATACGACTTTACTTATCCGATATTAATAACAAAAAGTTTCACTATTTAAGATATTCTATTTTGTTTGGTTTTGCTGTTGAAAACGGGTGATAATTACAAATGCAAATTTTCTTAGGTAATTTATAATATGAATAATTAGATAGCTGTGTTATATGTATACCTCAAATCAGATATAGATAACTATTATTTTTCAATTCAAATTTTGTTTACGTGTGGTTATGATTTCTTCTGAATCTACACCTAAATTCTATTTTACAGTTCATTAATAATTAAATATTGCTGTTTATTATGTTCACATGTGTGCATCATAGATATTTGTTTCAATATTTCACTAATGCTAACTATAATATCTATTGTGTATATATTATATTACTTTTTAAAATCTATATTTATTTCTTAGAATAGTACTAATTTTTATCGATATAATTGAATATTCCTTGTTTTAATTTGAAAGATTGGTATCGTTCTAAGATACTAAAATAAAGATTGAAACTTCGCAAATAGAAAACAATATAGTACTTGATTGGGTTTACCATTGGCAATGTTTAATTATCAACTGATCACAAGAAAACGTCAGCATAAACAAAAATAAGTTAAGTCTATAAGCGAACTTTAGACATTTTGTCGCTTATGGTGTAATTGTCGAGATGTCTGCAATTTGGGTGATTTGGAAAATCCCTCTAGATTTACAAAACTATATAGTATGGCTTATGCTCATAAACTTCATTCTTTCATCGCTTCCATATATTAGGCATCATAAGAACGGGTTCAATCGTACTTGAATTGATTGAATACATTATAAATATGAATAATATTGTAATATATATCATTTTCTTCTTCTAAGTGAAGAAACCTCAGCTTGCGGTTATCATATCAATATATATATACAATATTTAATACAATATATTGCTTCAACAATATTAGTTATAGAACTTCAGATATAGTCATATTAATTAAGCTGGCTTCATGCTTATTAAATAAGCTTTGAAAATATACCTTAATTAGATCAAATGAAATATAGTGAAAGATGTAATATTTCCGATATACTAAAAGTAGGTATATAAATTTAAAAGCCTTAAATTAAATTTGATACGTAACTAAGAATTGAATAATGTGAAGCGTGAGAAAATCTAGTTCAGACTAACTACGTTTCTTAACAAATATTTTAGACATTTTATGCATACTCTAATACTAAAGTATATTTAAAATAATTTGTAGGTATATGTACACACACACAACACACCTGTTTACATATAAGTAGCTATAATTTATATAGACATTTAGGGTATAACTATTGTTTTACTTATTTTGAATGATTTATTTCAGAAAATTAATTAATAAAACTACTTTATGTTAATTTATTAATTAAATAATTTGAAGAATAAAAAATATAAATATATTAAAAGAGGTAAAAAATTGAATTTTGGTATCACTAAAATGATATAACTGAATTCTGATTGATGTACATTATAGGCCATACAGAAAAAATGATCGCCTGTCTATAGTATGCAATCGTAAATAGGTATATTGATTGACATATCCATACACAGCCGTAGACATATAATAATTGTACAATCCTTGTACAAAATATAAGTTGATCATTATATTACACGATCATTTTTTCCAGTTTGACATATGAATAAATTTTAATTATTTGGTAACTTCATTAAAATTGTTAAATTGCTTTATAGGTAGCATTATTTATAAATTTAATAAAAAAATAACGATTTGTTATGCTTTTAAATTTTTATTTTTATATTAGTTAAGGGAATATATTACTTCTTGAATTTTTTATGTATTTGTCATAAGTGTTTACCTAAAATGTTATAAACGTATTATGACAAACTATTTTTGAAATAAGAATTATTAATTAAAAAATGCAGTTAAAGCAATAGTTACTTATTTTGGATTAAAAATAGATTGGTGCATACTTGACAATATTGTGCAGCACAAACTTACATATAACGGTTTGCTCATTTATCAGGACAGATATACGATCGTCAAATAAGGTAGAATTGAAACATTTTATATATATATGCTAAATTACAGAAATGTATCTATTTTAATGCACGTATTTTCTAATAAATATGAATGTTAAAGTATACATATTTAAAAATGTGTGACAAAGAATGAAATCAAGTATGACTAAATGCGTGGGTTCTCTTCAGTAGTCTGATACGAAAGGATTAAATTATACCATTAAGTTATTTTATAGCGAATTTTTATAAGTAAATCATTGACTTCCACTCTTATTTGGATTATGTAAATGAGTTCCAGCGTCTTTTCTAAATTGATTATATTGGGCTACTGAAAATTAATGTTTGCTTCAAGCGACTTAACCAAATTTAACCTAAACCAATTTTGATGTGACCCACGAATGTATATAAACTGTTTTTTAGGCAGAAATTAAAGTTATACCAAATGAGTATTTGTCACTCGTATTGCGTTTTTACCATTTTTATTATTTAAGATAAATTTAAAGCAATATCTTCCACATATTTTGATCCAGCTCTATTCTATTTTACATTGACCATTCTCAAAGACATACTAAGTGATACTATACTAATTTACGATTATATGTAAATGAATTATAATTATGAAGAAACAAACACATACAAATTGTTTCGGATAATCACATCTTCCGCTAACATTAATGGAGACTAAACACACAAAGTAGCACACATATATTATGTAGGGTATATCTTATAAAGAGTGTAGACAGAAAATAGATAATCCAAAAAAGAAATCACAAATGAGATTTTTCAGAATATCTGGTTAAAAGCTGTTTTATTTTGTAATCGTGTCTTAATTCTCATAAAAACGGTAATCTGAAAAAATGAAACGTGTGCTTTATTAAATAGGCTGAAATATTGTTTGAAAAATAATACATTGAAATGAATTGGTAAGTTGGTTATAAATAATTGTTGTTTTTGTCGTCTATTTCCTCTACTTGACAGTCAGAATATGTGAAATAGTTTTTGATACTTTGGAAGATCAAGAGTTATCGATTTTCATTTTGATCCTTGAGTTTGCTGGCAGGTTTTTACGTCTACTGTTATAATGTGTTCAAAATTGATAAAATACTTTGTAGCAAAAATAAAAAATGCTATTCAAATTATTTTAGTTACAAGAGTAACTCAACAGTGATAATTTCTATGCCTTATTTAATAGCAATTAATGTATTCAAGCGATATTTTGTTTATTAGGAATAATGCCTTCAGCTAGTATTGAATACTGTATATATTTAAATTAATTCTTTATTAGCGTAATAATAAAAACGCTATACGCTTTTGAAGAACAGACCGTTTTATCGTAGTAACATTAAGAAGTTTACTTAGATTAATTTATTATACTCATTTTATTTATTATGAAATCTAATAGAAATTTATTTAGTATTTAGTATTTAGTATTTAGTATTTAGTATTTAGTATTTAATTCTAAATGCTAAATGCCATATTTCATAAACATTACGTATTTTATAAGATTACGTTTTATTGTAATGAAATCTTCTGGGAGTTTATAAGCTGTATTATTATTACCCAAGTAATTTACAATACCAAATGGACACAAATATTACTTACTTCGTTTTGATTTTCCCTTCATATAAAAGAATAATTGGTACCTAATAAAATTGTCCTTGATCCAATATTAAGTAGGTTAATTTATCGACTTATACATATAATAGTAAAAATGTGCTTGGAAATAATAATATTGAAGTACATTAAAAATAATTCACAAGCGAGAATAGCTCCTCCTGCCTAAATATTTTAGTATACACTTCAAAATATTGTTTTTATATTTTATTGAGGTATCAAGTAAGTAACTTGGCGAAATATTGGCTTTAAAAAAATCCTCAATGTTAATAATACCAATAGCATACAGAGTTTGTCATAATATGAAATTGTATTAGAAAAAAATTAACAGAATATATAATAATTACTTTTATCTTTATGAAAATAGTAATATATGAGTAATATATTTTTGTGATTATAATATAATAAACCTATATACAAATGACTGTAGTTTAAAAATATATTTTATTAATATTACCTATCATTTTGCATAGGTACTTTCAATGAATATATTAAATGGTATAATAACAAAATAGTAGACTAAACTTATTGTTGTGTTTTCCTAAAGTTCTGTAATTCAAATGACAATTTGCCGTAATAAATTTGAACTGTGTGTTGATATCTTGTGACATATTATTTGTGTTTCTAATTTGGTAATATTAATGATGCTTCCAGATTTTAAGATTAAGCAGCAATATTTATTCATAATATTTCAACTAACAGTTTTTCTAATATGCATTATTCATATTATTTGAAACTATATTTCGCTACAAAATGTCAAAACATCAAACAACTATAAGTTGCAACAACATCTGTTTAGGTATTCATATTTCCAAAACTGGTATTTTTTCTATTTTTGAAACGCGATATAGTTTTCTATAACATATATGTATATAGTAAGAATGACAAATAACTAGTTTAGTTTTGAACAGAATTAACCTCAATTCACATATTTTTCTCTTTAAATATGTAATGACACTTCGGCTGCTTTTGTATTGGATGCATTATTCAAACTTTAAGATTATTCAAATTAAGATTAAATTAAACTTCAAATTAAAGTTTTCTTTGTTAAATAAATAAATATGTAAAATTACAATTAAAGTATAAATGGGATATACCTATAAAGGTACCTGCGATATTTAGACTATAAATACTTTAAAAAAATATAGAGAAAAGTATGTATAAAGAATAATTACTTATCAGCAAATTATTTTGTTTTTTATTTATGAATGTGTAAATATCTTATATTTCTTAAAAATTTAGAAAAATATTATTTATAATAATTCCGTAAGTTTGTTTGTTATATCGCAATATTAAAATCGAAACCGAAGTTACAAAAACTTGGTCGACATACTTTTGTTGCTTAATTTTAGGATAAATTTAAAGTAAAATACTATATTAAGATTAAACTTTCAAAGAAGCTACTCTTGTCAACACAAACTTCTTTTGAAAACCCAATCAAAGAAATAAAAATGTTTGACATCAGTTGACATCAATTTTGTTTCAAAACCGAAAATTTGTCTTCATTTAAAGAAATTATTAAGATGAGAAAGAAGTACCTGTACTATTTATTTATCAGATTAATATTAATGTAAACTAGCATATGAATAGTAAGTATCTTTGTGATACATCTAGACATTTTATCTAATTATCGTTAATTAATTATTCCAACATTATATAAATAGAATAATATATGAAATAAAATTTGAAACACTATACAAATACGAGATATCAATTCGTATAAAATTAAAGGTATTTAGAAGGAAACAGTGTCATAAATATTTTAATATGCATAGTCATGGGAGACAAACAATAAAAACACAATAAATAAATGTACAAATTTACAAGCAAAGAAAATAATCTAGGTAAGCTGGTAAGTGAAATATTCTACATACAATTTCTTCTTCATTTAAGTAATAACTGATCAACTACAAGATTGTAAGATATTAACAATTTTACACATGAATAAAACATTAGATACCTTTTATATTGGTGCATATTATAAGCAGCATACAAGTAGTCACATTATGAAATGTTAAAATTTAAAGGTTCCTTTATAAAACACGGTATTTAAAGCTGTTATCAGAGTTTCTATGTATGTATGACCAAAAAATTAGTATACAATTCAACTGTTAGTTAATACTGTAAACCAGTTGGTGGCTTTTGTCTATTTATGAATGAAGTAGGCTGGTGGTTGGGGTAGATTGCTTTAAATGCGCACGGGCCTCAAAGCTAACATGAATTTAGCTCACTGCCTCTCGAGAGGCCCTAAAAGGCGCCGTCGAAAGCGAAAATAATTTCCACAGGAACCTGACAATCATATAAAAATACATTATTGTATGCTGCATATATGATATAATAGAAAGGTACCTATAACTAATTGGATTTCGTTATTTTTTACACATTTTATTTTATTGAATTTAGAAACATAATATATATTTTTTCATTCAGCTCATATGTAAATACTTTACATAGTTATTTGGCTTAGGTGGAAATTATAAGGTTATTAGGGATGATTTTTAATATATATATATATATATAATAAAAAATATTTCAATGTTTTTATAAAAGATAAATTTAAATTATATTTATTCAGATTTATTTTATGTTTTCGTTATACTATTCACCAACCATATTTTTTACGAAAAGTAAGAATACAAAAATGCAATTTTTATAAAAAAAGACACAAAACACTCAGGCTATGCATCCATTTTGTTCGAAGCTATATAAAAACAAAAAAGATTAGTTTTATCTTAAAACATCGCGGTTAAAACATTAAATGTTCTATTATCACTATCTCGTTACAAACAAATTATATTTTAAATATATTGTAATATACCTTTGTATTTTTTTTCTACAAAAAACTTATTCAAGTCATTAAATAGAATTCTTAAGCTGTTTTAAATCAAAATAAAATTAGTTTTCAATTTGTAATGCTTTTACAACTTTTCAAATGTGAAAACAACTTTTCAATTAAATACTACATATAAAAGTTTTGTGATTTCTAACAAGTTTAAATTTTTTTTAAGTGTTAATTTTTCGCTCTTTTCTACAGATCATAATAAGCAAAATTTTCTATTTTTATTGATTTCATATACACACCATTGAAAATTTAATTCGTTAGATAATAGTTGTATTTCAGTAAAGTTCACACAAATAGATGCCAATATAGTAATATTAAACACTATTTGTAAAATCTATTTAACATATATTACATTGATTTTGAGAAATTGTAGCACGTACATAAGTTGTCTGAACATACTACTCATACCTTAGTATGTTTTTATTGCATTAGGTACTTAATGAATGTATATTTTTAATCATTTATTCCTTAAATGCTTTCAGGTATCGAAATAGTAGTACGATTACATTCAGTAATCATTAGGAGTTGAAAACTTTATTCTATGCTCTTTTTCGTATTTATTTACCATTTTTGCTCTAATTTTAGCTCTAATTTACTTATTATTTATACAATACTATATTTTAGTTTTTATTATTAACCCATTTATGTATTTTATTATCCACATTTACTCATTTGACCTCAAATGTAGGACTGTTATTGTAAAGATTAATCTCATTATATATTATAATTTACAACATAATTACAAAAAGTTGTAAGATATATATACTTATTACAATATAATATTTCTTCTATAAATATATTAGTAAACGATCATTAGCCATGTTTCATAAGAAAGTATTTTATATAAAATGAGGACAATTATTATAGAGTAGCAGTTGGTATGGTGAATTCGAATCAAGGAATAAATCTGAGCTATAAGTAATATTTCTATACATAAATTTCCGCTTTTTCTTGGTCTGCAGTATCACTAGTGCTTCCTTTTTGGGAACTATTTGCATCAATTGATCCAGTTATCTTCCCCAAGGTAGTTGTGGTATTTGGAAACATTTTATTTTGCAAATATTCATCAGAAGAAATGAAATAATGAAGCAGCTTTAATCATATAATCAATATCAAATACGCAAGCGAGTCAGTCACTGTAGTTATTTTTGTTGGAAGCTTATAAAACACATCAAATTCTTTATTTTCACTGTTCAATACAAAATAATTAAATCTACATTTGATAATGGATGAGTTTATGTTTGGTTTTTAAAAGGTTTTGAAAACCAGGTTTTGAAAACTGTCAAAACTTTCAAAGGTTTTGAAGAGTCGGTTTTCAAAAGATTATCAAAACTTTTTCAAAACCAAACATAAACTCACCCAATGTAATTATATATATTTAGATAATAAAATCTAATTTTCATGAAAAAATATTTCTATGGAAAGATGGACATGAGCAGATAGTAATTTTAAATTATTTATTAATAAGTTTTGAAGGCATAACTTACTTACCTTAATTTTTGTCTAAACAGAATTGGGTAAATTACAAAATTTGAAATAAAAGTTAATTTTCAGAGTATACTAACATAACTAAGAGGTATGTTATGGTTGATGAAGAATGTTTAGGTGAAGTTATATAAAGCAATACCTTGTTTAAGCATTTATATTGCACTCAGGCTAAATATCTATACTGAACTAACTTTATTATTATACATATATATTTTTGCCTAATTTCGATTTTAAACATGTATAATACAAAATATGTTTCAAATGAGTAACTATAAAATATATCCTTTATACACGTATGTATTTTGCACTATGTTTTGTTACATGTTACAATCATTATTTTTATCGGTGTCTAAAAAACATCAAACTCTTTATTTTTTCTCTTCAACAATGTGAATACTATATTGTAATATGTTATTTCTACATATAGTATTATGCTCTATGAGCTACATCACAAAAAATTATGAAAAGAAAAATATGAATGATTAACGCTCACTATAGACATTTTTCTATTGATATTCTAGATAATTCTATATATTATATCTTGTTTTTAACATGAAATTCAAACACTTATCTCCGAGGGGGGTTTTCTAGGACCATTCATAGTAAAATAACTGCAATGTCTTCCTTCAACGGTAATATGAATATGTTTTCGAATATAACTAGCATAAAAAATGTCTCAGAGAAATTCATTGATCTTGGAAGCTGTTTATTTCCTTAATTTAAGACAATTTATTTACTTTTTGAGCGTCCACAAGTGTTAAGGCTTCTTTATTCACATCAGTGCATTTCTCACGTATCTGGAATCAGGGAGCTGTGTGCTTCCCCTTTGTAGTGAATAGCGGAATTAGCTAATATTATGGAGTTCTACTTTATAGATTTCGGAAGTGAATAGAATTAAATTCTCTTTCAAGAAATTCTCTTCTGCGATATTTAGATTGAATATTTCCGGTTATTCTAAAGTGCTACAACTTAAACAATTCTAAAAATGTTGAGCTAAGTCTTTGCTTAACATAGTTGATATATTTTTGTAAATAATATAATGTGGAACAAGAATTTTGTGATATTTGAAATTCCTTTGCTAATTTTTTTTGAGCAGTAACATTGGCATCATAAAAATAAACAAAATACCCAAATCATACATTATAATTTAAATACAGCACTTATAGACAAGGTAATAACTTGATAATTTCATCATAAGAACAAAGGATATATAAATAACATCATGTTCACATAATAATCAATTAAACAATTAGTCAAACGATATGAACACAAAATATTTAAAAGATAAAGCGGCACACTATAAACTAACATTTAATAAATTGGTGTGATTCCCGTAGCATAGTGTTGAAATGTATAAGATATTGGGAGCCCAAATGTTACTAAACTTTTATAAAATAAAATAAAATAAAATAGAAATAATTATTAATTAAAGCCTTATATTTTTCTGTAAGACAACCTCGCTTATGAATAGGTTGTCTTACAGCGAAATATAAGGTTTTAATTATTAATTATTTCTGTTTTATTTTTCAAATTTTTAGTAACTAGGGGGTTACCTATATATGTTATATATAAATGTGATTTAAATAAAAATGTGGTTTCCTAGTCAGTATATGTTTATCGACGATGTAAATAATATATTTCTGGTAAAAGTTTTTTATGTAATTCATTATATTTCACACAACATAAGCACTTATACCTACGAATACTTAGAAGTAAAATTTTTTCACAGTGAAATTCTCTTTATTCGGCATTCACTGGCCGTTCATACAGAATTCTTTCAAAATTGCGTGCTTAAATAATTTCAATATAATTCTAAATAAACAAAATTATTATTATTCATGATTCATGTTAATATAAGACTCCCTGTCATTTAAAAGTTTCGTAGCAAAGTTGTGTCTTTTAATTAAGTTATGAAATTCAATTATGGCAGAATAAGCAAGAAAACCTGTAACAAAATTGCATTACAGTTGAAATACATACACTGACAACGATTTTTTTGAATATAGAGAGTAGCATCAGAATATAATACAATTTTAATTTTGCTTTATAAAGTTTTCTAGAATAGTAATTTGACAAAAAGTTAAATTTTAGTTCGTAACTATAATTATGCATATATCCAATAAATATTGCAAGTAATGTATAGCAACAGTTCAATTTATCTCTAGAAATAATAATTCTTGTTGTGTGGCAAATGATGTAAATAAAAATACCTTAAATATTATAATAAATGACCTGATATATTTCTTGAAACAATTCGCTGCCTTTTTATCAGGGGTGTGATATAATGTTGCAAGTAAATTAACAGAATCAAAAAAGTTTTTACATAAACACGCTGTGATAAAAGGTGACATATTATCAAATAAATATGAAGTACTAAAATTAAGTGGTACAGTATATATGTTAAAGTAGGATTGTTGAATTATGTGTGCTGGTAATTCTAATTAATTATAAAATGTAAAATAATTTAGAATACGAAACGTTTTATTTTCACTTTTAAAGTTCATGAAAACATTTTAGAGTATTTAGATTGCTCCAATTAATAATTTTGATTCTGTCATTCAAAGTTCATTCTAAAATTAATGTTGTAATTCTGAAATTAATTTAAAATGTTTGAAAATTATAGAAAAAATTGTTTGTATTTAACAAATATACTTATATCGAATAAGTTTGGTCTTATTTATGTATATTCAAAAATCGTATTTTTTGAAGACATTTGATTAGTATTAATTTATTAAGCAGTAACAAAAATGTATGACCCATTAGAACTCTACAATCTTCATATATGGTCAAAACCATAGAAACGAATAAATGAACTATTAGAAGGGAAATTTTGTTTAAATCTTGGCACCAATTTGGATTTTTACTCTGAGCAAAAAGGCCTCTTTTTAACATTTTATAGATAAGAAAGGTCTCCTAAAACTCGCGATAGCTCGGTTATTCGGCAGCTATTTAAAAACGACTTTCACTGCTAGAATCTGCAGAAAAGTTTACGTTTAAAGTCTCGATGATATCTCCATAAGATATGCTTCGATCAGATAGTATTATTAATTTGAAAATTCTCCTTGTATCTCGCCTATACCAAGTTATGTATCGCTGTTAAATAGACGTTTCGAAGCAATCGATACTCCTGTATTGAGTTTACTTAAATAAGAATGTTATGTGCGGCGTTGTATAACAACAATCTATATTATAAATCAAAGTCATGCGTCTACATTACGGAGATGGACAATTTCCCTTCTAGTTGTTATTGATCCATTTCTATAGTCAAAACTGACATTTGAAATTGGTAATTTTTGTACTTAGGCTAGTGTCTGGATAATTCAACAATGATAATATAAATAATAGGTGGTATAAATAAAAACTAGCAATTACTTTTACTACTTTTAATTTACCTTTTACTTGACTCTGTATAAATAAAGTTAACAATTGTTAATTGCTCAAGTTTTAGTATTTAGCTTTTGCTAAAAACTAAAAAGATTTACTATAGATTCTAGCAATTGCTACAGTTGGTATAAATAAAAATTCCTGTAATTAGCAATTGCTTATAAAAAGTTTAGTCACCTACAGAGCATCTTACAAATTTAGCAAACACATTTAAATCGATGTATTACACAATTAAGTCTCATTTTACTTGACAATGGAGTATTTACCACGACAAAACGTTAAAACATATAAAGAAAGATTTAATCACAACACGTTACATGATGCGCAATACAGAAAACTTTTTCGTTTTGCTTTAATGCAAATTTTTTGCTTCCCGTTTGATTAATATTTGTTTTCTTTTTTACAACTTTTTTCATGTTGGCAATTTTTTTGGTTAATTTCTTTTCGTTACTGGCTTTACCGCTATTTACTTTTATAGCCTTTTGAAATTGTTTTAATGACACCTGCTTTTTTCATTTTATATCAGGAATTTGGCTCTTGGCCAGGAGTATTGACTATGGTTTTAGTAAATGTATAAATATAGAGTTCGAATCATTTTCATTTTCATTTTCAGAAGATGAAGACATGTTTTACTAGCTGTATTTAAACACGTTTGAATTGCCAACTTAATTTATATTCACAGATCAGTATAATGCATACAACATTTATAGTAGGTACACCCAAAAACGATATCAATGCATATAGAATAGTTGGAATTTTCAAACTTCCAATCACCCAATCATAAAGTAGCAGCGAACATCTGTTTATAACGATGTTATTGACAATTAGTAAAGTAAAAGATTATTTATAGGGATTTTATGTTTTTGTTTTACTAATATCTTTTGCTAATTATCATTTGCTTTTGTTAACACCATTTACTGATTAGCAATTACTAGTTTTTATTTTAGTTTATATTTTAGTTTTTATTCTAGTTTATTTTACCACCCAATATTTAATTGGGAAATCGAAAAGGTACGCAGTACGCATTATCGATACGATTTAACATACGAAATTGTTGGTTAATTGAAATTGTACGCATTAGTGGTGCATACGCATTATCGATGGTACGCATTATCGGTGTTTGACTGTACAAGGGTGCCCCGCAATAAAAGAAAAACATTTCTGGAATTTCCAAATCCATTTTTAAAAATGAGGATTTTCCAAATATCGATTTATAAGCGTGTGTCAGTATAACTAATATATTATAATACTTCTGTCGATTTCGGGACACTAATATTTTTAAAAGAGTTTTTATTTGACACAGTTATATGATTTTCAGAGTAAATTTATTAAATTGTTCAAAGCTGACCAAATAACATTATGGGGTATAAAAAATGTGCAGAAATTCTCTCTAATTTCTTTGGTGAAATTACTCGGAAACAGTTTAGTTCCGCAGTAGTTATGTAAACTCAGACCACATGACGTCCAGAAGCGCGTTGTTACACATAAAAAAGTTAGCGGTTGTTAAAAAAGTGATTCACCTACTCGGGTGAATGTTCTTGATATTGTTGTTACACCTCCTCGACCAAATGAAAGGAAAGACATTTTATAAGTCAATGAGCTGATATTAGTCTCTTAAACAGGAATTTCAAAGGACCAGTTTTTCATCAAAATATCTCGTCTGAAGTGCACCATAAAACAAATGTTTTTGAGCTGCACACAAAGAACACGGAGTTGCACACATGGTTGCAAAGCGGCCAATGCAGGTGGCCCCAGCATATTTTTGTAATTATTGACTAATTTTTTAAATAAATTGAACTATAAATTGTTGTATTGTTCTAAAACAGTTATCTATATAGTATATATTTCAGATATATGCTTTTTATATACGCAGATGCTGGCCACCACCTATTTGAAATGTAAGCTTCGGCTTGCGCTGCACCATCATCTAGAAATATAAGCTGCGGTTTAAGCTACCATCTTCTCGAAATGGCTTCGACTGACCACCAGAGAATTGTAACATGGTGTCCGCCCCGCAGATTGCATAAATTGACATTTTTGCATAAGATTATGTGAATAATTTTATTGCATACCTAATTTATCTATTTTGCTCACGACCGATCATCTTAATGAAAATTGTAATATCTTGGAGTCATCTCTATGCTAAAACTCCGTTCAACAATAAAAATTAAATTATTATTCAACGATATTTATTGCGTAAATTATAAC
>JAYRBW010042893.1:0-11583 GCA_036023295.1 Invenusta paracnida
CAGTGACAGTGACAGTGACAGTGACAGTGACAGTGACAGTGACAGTGACAGTGACAGTGACAGTGACAGTGACAGTAACAGTGACAGTGATGAAAATTACCAACGAAGACACGAAAGATCTTTTGAAGACAGCATTAATTTTAATAATGGTCAGGTACATAAAGAACGATTCCGAATTGATAACTTAATGACGGATTTTATTCTAACTAGAATCGGTGATCAACTGCAACACGTTATCAAATTCCCCAAATATTTGATTTTTAGTGCATTAATCTCATTAAAAAATTATTTTCTTCTCTTGCAATTCAGAGAGACATGATTGAATACGAGTAAACAAGTTTTACATAATGTAAATAATGCGTGTATTTCCTTAAATGACCCTAAATGACATTTTATCGTAAATACTTTATGGGCAATAGAATTTTAGGGAAATCTCTATTATATTTTTAAGTATATCTAATGACGCGTTTAACCTGCTTACATTTAGTATAGAGCCTACTAACTGTTATTTATTAGCTGTTTATGCAATTGATTTTAGTAGTACTGCTGTTTAAGAGTCAATAGCTACTAAATTATTAGCTACTCACTGACTGCTATAGTTTTATGCAACTGATATTACGCACACCTTGATATATTAATATATGCACCGTTAACCATAGAGTAAAAGTCTTACACCTATAAGAATAAGATTAGTTTTGATTCAGAAAATTTAAAAAATAAAATGACATTATTGTTTTATGCTACTTTTATACTGTGGTCTTGAAATAGTAATAATACTAGTATGTTGAAAACTATTATATAAGTAAAATCGTATTCATTATAGTCATTTTATTCATTGGTATCTATTGATTAACAAAAATATATCCTTCTTAATTTAAAGAAATGGGTCTTTTACTAAATTACGTACTTTATATAGTGATAACATCGTAAAGTAAATGTTGTAATAATAAAAAAGTTATATCAACGGACTTATAGCTTAGATAAAATATAGTGTATACCATAGAAATATAAGAGATTTGGATTTCTATGGTGTATACATAAATTTCATGTGAATACCTACCCTTTGTATAGTGACAAAAAAGAGAGGTTAACAAGAAGTAACAAAACTTCATAGTTGTCAATTATAATGGATGATACTTGCAAACCTAACAAATATTTTACATTGTCCAAGCGTATGTAAAGCGTTCAATGAAATAAAAATTACGAATATTTTATTAATCCAAATAAAGAGACAAGTCAGACAGTTTAGCATAAACTTTTAATATATAAAAAATCAAAATCAAAATCAAACGTTTTCGTCAAAAGGTATTTGACTTCCTCAGGACAAAATAAGAGCTATTAATAGTACAGATATAAACAAAACCAAACAATTTTTTAGAGAGAAAAAGGCACCAAAGCTGAACAAATGAGAGTAAGGAGGAGGTTTATGGTAGTTAATAAGAAGAGCTTCTTTAATATTAAGACAAATATTATTTTTAGAAGAATCAATAATTTTAAAGTTATGTTTAGGAAGAGTACAATTATTACAGGAAAGGATGTGAAGATGGATTGGAGACTGAGAAGAGTTTAAATGTTCTAATATTCATTTTCCGAGACGACGTTTAGTTTTACCAATATAGGAAATATCAGGATCACCCTGACAAATATAATTATAAATAACATCACTCTTTAATTGAATATCAGCTTTATCTTTAAGAGAAAAATAAGACCCAACTTTACTACAGAAAAAGAAGAAGGAAGCATTCATATTATTACAGAGAAAAATGCGAGAAAGTAATAATTGTACTCTTCCTAAAAATAACTTTAAAATGATTGATTCTGCAAAAAATAATTTTAGTCTTAATATTATAGAAGCTTTTCATATTAGATACCATAAACCTCCTCTTAACTCTCTTTCGTTCAACTCTGGTGCTTTTTTCTCTCTAAAAATTGTTTTTGTTTATATTTGTACTATCAATAGCGCTTATTTTGTCCTGATGAAGTCAAATGACTTTTTACGTAAACGTTTGATTTTGATAATTTTTTTATATATTTAAAGTTTATACTAAATTGTCTGACTTTTCTTTTTATTTGGATTTTTAAAACATTCTCTAATCATCAATATTTTTCTTAATATTTTCTTAATAATGAAATTCTAATTTTTCTAACTATACTACGTGAAAATGTAGATGAAAGAGCATTTAAGAATCAGTCAAGTTTCAGATGGCTCATACTTTCGAACGCGCTTCCTCATCCTCTCCCTTCTTTTTCAAATCCTCGCTGAGTTCAGCCGGCTTAGGGTGAACTTGGGGTGGGAATCGATCGCCATAGATGCGGCCAACGAATAGGAGTCCTATGCCCACTATTAGAAGAATAATCACAGTGCAAAGTACGATATAAAGATAGCTGCTCTGTCCGTAAGTTTGGATGCAATATCCAGCGAGGTACTGCAAAAGCATGGCTCCGCACGCGCTTCCGATGTTAACGACCAAAACTAGTCGACCGTTTACTTCTATGTAGCGATTAAGGACACCCAAAGCAGTCGGAAACAGGGGGCTTTTGCAGGTGCCAAAGAGAGTAGCAAATACGAAAAATACACCCCGACTATAAGGAGCTGAGTTGAGTACAATGGCACACACCAATGTTCCCAGCATCTCTGCGAGAAAAATGCGTTGAATTGAGAATCGAAAGGCGAGCAGTGCTACGCCAAGACGAGCTAGACAGAAAAATACCCAGTATAGGGTATTGAGAATGTAGGCTCCGTTCGTGGAAACGTGCAGAGGACCCTTTGTTGCGTAAGAGAAGAGGAATTTACCGAACACGCGCTCTTTACCAACAAGACAGAAGTAAACTATGAAGGTTATGCACATCATGACAAACGTGCGCGATGTCAGGTAATACCGGAGACGCTTTTTCCAGCCGATGAGGTTGGTGATACGAGTGACGATTTCTTCTGGATTTTCCTCAATATCAGGCTGTGCTTGGGTGATCGTTGGAACACCGAAGAGATGAAAATGCTCGACGATCCAGCAGAAGGTGAATAGTCCGGCGCAGATAAAGCAGAAGGTGGCTACAATACCGTAGGGGTAGACTATCTCGATGAGGCTTGTGACTGAGGTGAGTGTCGCGTTAGTATATGTAGTGTTGCCAGGGAAGAGAGTCCAAGTAAAGGGAATCATGAGTATTGGCGCCAATGCGGCACCAAGGCCGTATCCAGCGTGCATGAAATTGTAGGGGCCTGCCGCTTTCTCTTGCCACAGATCACCTAGTGATGGATTTCCACCTGGAAGTTAAATCATGGCGACGATAAGGAAAAGTATATTCTGGAATTAATCTAATCATGTTTGAAAAGTTTGTCAAACTAGACTGACATACCTATGACAGGTTTCCCCTGTCGATTGTCAATTGTAATGTAATACATTTATGAAGTTTGTCTAGGTTTTTTAAGATTGATGAACTTATTGTGACCCAAAATTAAATAATAATATACTCTATTTTATAGTATATTATATATAATTACAGCTTATGTTTTAAACTTCATTTATAACTAGAAACACACGCAATACGAAAAAAATGTTAGAGACGGGAGATGGGGGGGGGGGGGGGTGTGCGTCCCTGCGCTCCCCCCTAAATCCGCCTCTGAAAACTATTCCATAGTATTATGTGTTCTGTAAAGTTTTAAGAAAACTACATATAAAAGATTTTAAAATAATATATATGCCATTTTCCAAAAGTACATACTTCTTTCAAAACTGTAGAGCAGTCGTTATATGCTGCCCTGTGCTTTAGCATGCTCATATACCAAGCCCACTCACCTGTAGTATGCAAACCGTGAGTACAACCTGCAAAGAAGAGCACAGCCGAAAGAGCAATCAACGAACGACAACGAGCTATCAGAATTGTTGTAAGTCCAGACCCAACCAATGTAACCCCAAGAATGACTCCACGGTGTTTCCGGTACCTGTCGTGCACTACTCCCCCTCCAAGAGAGCCAATAAAAAGGCCAGCAGCACGCCAACTCAAAGCTCCACCAATCTCCTCGTAATTGGCCGCTACCTGGTGCATCAGAGTGAGTAGGGAGGGACCCAGGACCTCGGAATACAGTCCCTGGAAAAGAAAAAGGGAGATCATGGGTCATCGGAGAGATATGTAAGGTGTTTCATAAAACAATCCAATTTAAGAAATAGAATAAAATTTTGTAATATACGTTCTATGGTATTTTCATTACAATTCTAAAGAGTGTTACAAATATAGATATTAAATATAATAATTATTTGTAATATAATATAATTAGTTAGATATGTACAATTTAAAAAATCGATAGAAATATTTGGTTTTAAATCACTATCGCTGTCTATATTTAAATGCGAGTAGTGAGGAAAAATATGTTCATATATCAGATCTGTAATAAATAAGTGTTGTTTATTCAATTATTTCAATTAAAAAATTTGAATAATTCCTCTATTTTCGGCTCTTAAAAAATTATGGTCGCTAAGCTTTTTAGTACGGCTGCTAAAGAGAGCTCATACGGTTTATTTAATTCCGGGTCGTTTAAAAAATATTATCCCTAAATGTTTGGCTCCTTACATTTGGTGGTGTATTATGATTGCTTAGGAGACGTATATAGGAGCTCACGGCCGCAGTATATGGAATTTTTTTAAATCATTTTTTATGATTTTCCATAAATGGATATGAAAGATTTTCTTCATTTTGTCTCATTTTCTTTAAAACCCTTATTTTTGAGAAAATTTAAATGTTATTCTTACTTTTAGATTACATATTTTATATCAATTTGTTGCTCTTATACTTTTTTTGTAGCGGAGGCATATACTACCGATCTCGATTAGTTTCTCTTCGAGTTTACATATGAAGGAATTCGGAATAAAAGATCCCAAGGCGACACCATCATGTTGCTCACAAAGTTGACCACCAGTGTATACCAATAACTGATAATTCTTTATTGATATTTAGTAGATCACTTAATGGGTACTCAAAATCTCTGTCAACGACGTATTGAATAGTTTCATTATTTATTTATTTATTATTTGACGCAATAATGTTTCAATATTTTCGAGTTGATTTTCTTGTATACGAGTACGCTCTCTCATTTAATCTGATAATTTGTTAACGTATTCTGATTAACTCTTATTTATAGTATATATTGCTGACACCTGTCATTACTTGATGGATTCGATAGTGCTGCCTATATGAGAACCGAAACGCCGTTATTTAAACTTTGTTACAAACTTTTTTCCAACAAACTTTGAAACAGACACTGTCACGAACCACAGTTTCAATTTTACATATTGACCTTGATTCATTTAGTAATTCTTATATGCATACATTTAACTGTTTTTGAAAGTTATGTAGATCTCGTTCAAGCATACCTAAAACTACACTTCTAAATAATTGTATGTCAATATTTTGTAGATTTGTAGACTTAATATGTAATTTTCTATATTTTTAGTAATAAATCTTGTCTGAAAATTTCTGATAGCATTTATTTATGAAATATTTCAGTATTCATATAATGTTTAGTTTATTTGTTTATTTGTGTTTACAGCTACTGTTTATATTACAGCAAAATATCGAATTTATAATGATCCTACAAAACTATTGAAAATTATTAAAGTATATATTATCATATCAATTTAAGAAAAATGGATCAGAACAAGTTTGGACATTTATGGGATTTGAAAGCTGGAGGAATTGGTGAACCACTGAGTATTACTTTTTGAAACACAAGCAATTACACAAGTTTGCAACATTTAACGGTCGGAAAACACAGCACTTTAATTTATAGGTAACTAGGTACCATATTACATTCTACTAACAGCTAATAACTGATAGGTAAGTACCTACTCATTTAATTAATAAATAAAAACATTAAACACAGAATTTTAACTTAATGAAAACATTTTAAAAGTTTCTTGCATAAACGCTACTGAAAAGTTTATTTTAAACCTCACTTTACTTTTAAAAGGCATGATAATATAATTCAATTTTTTGTTGCTCAGTATAACTATATTGGCTAATGAAGGAATGAAACCTAAATTTTACTATTTTAAATTATAATTCAATCATTTAGACGAATGAGAGGTTTAACTCACCAAACATATCCAACTATAGAACAGAACACTGGTCTTTGTGAATTTATAAATAATTCTAACTTTGAATTCCCTGTCTTCTGAGCATTCAATTTGACGCAGATCAGTAGTCGATTCCATACTCAATAAATTGATTTTAATAAACGAACCCCAAAGAAATGACAATAAGTATAAAGTCAAAATATAGCAGTGTATGTAAATAGGTACGGTTACTTGCACAAAAGAATGAAAAATGGTTAGATATAAGAGCGAGAAGTATTTACTGTATTGTTTAAACAACCCCATTAGCGGACGAATTTTGCATGAGTCCAAGATATCCAAGTGTTCCAGTCTCTCTCAGCACAACTTCGACGGAACCAATTGTTCGGGTGTCACTTAGCTGTCGCTGACAATAAGTTTGCATTTATTAGTAGCGTTACATCAGGAATAAATGATATGCGCGGGAATGGGTACAATTGACATGCCAATGCTAATGAGCAATATGTGTTCCTTTCTTGTCGGGTATGTCGGTTAAATGGTTAAGGTTTCGTGCATCTGGCTAATAAAATTGTCTTACATTCCGTTCTTATATATTTAGCTTCAAAAACAAACAAACTGAGAGTTTCATGTATACCGTGATTTTAAAAATTACTAGTAATATATTCATTTTGGATAACGGGGTGCTTTTACCATGCTGGCGCAATAGCGTGTTAGCTCCAATTATAAAAGGATGATATGTCCCTTGACAAGGAATTTGGAACCAAAGATAGTACAAACGCAAAAGTGATACCACGTGGATTAGCGTCAAAAAATTAATTATTGTTTCATAATTTTGAAAAATCAAACTATTCTCATCATAGCTATAGGCAAAATTGGAATCAAAACTAAAACTTTAAATTTGACATCTTGGCGATTAAACTAAAAAGTGGTATATGTTTTCCTTGTTGTTCATGATTTTTTGTGTGAAATTTCCACTCAATCGAACGCTCATGAGTCATAAATGAGATGGTTTTTAAATTTTATGAAATCCGCCATGATCTTGATTCGTATAATTTATTTATTTGATTTAATTCATAGTTTTGTCTAGGTTTAGCCGGAATGGTTAAACTACAGATTGTGGTGAATAATTCATTTGTTTATAATATAAATATAGTATTATACGAGGACTACGGGAAATCCCGTAGTCCTCGGTATTACATTATATTTGTTTCACTAAAGGCAAGTTTATTTCATATAATGTACATTGAAGACTCCTTATTTAAGTATATAACTGACGTAATTTTTGATTATTAGCTTTATTCAAATGATGGACCGATTTAATTAGATTTATTCATATTTTAGATGCATTTACCCCACTAAACTAAACAGCTATCCCGATAAAATGTGGACGAACGTCAGAGCAAATCTGACATAACTACATCAAATATGAATTAAACATTTTAGTGGACAGCAAATTTGGAAATAAGGCAATCAAATGTGGAATAAGGAATTCAAATTTGACATACAGTAACCAAATTTGACAATTTAATACTGCACTAGCTCGTTTCTTAGAATATTCTAAATTCTTACTGACTATATATATACTTTTAATAAATAGTTTCATCTATTCTCAAATTATTTTCATGTACTATATGTAATTATATTTTATAAATATAATTTCAGTAACATATGTACATGAACATACATAGTATATATGTATTAACATATTAACTCAACACATTCAATTATATATATAATCATTTAATTTCATTATGAGAATAGTTATATCTACTTATACCTCGTAAATATCTTGTAAATACTTCAAATATATATTACCTATAAATCATGAAATATATATAGATATACAGGGTGGACGAGAAGTAACGCACAATTATGTACAAAAAATGCTATATGCATATTCAAAACTATTGGTTAAAACGATTGCTATAGATTTCTGTGACTTTGGTTAAATTTATTGCTATAGATATGTGTGTTTAGTTTAGTTTAGTTCAGTCATGGCTGGTGTACGGATGAATTTAGAAGAAAGAATTGCTGCAATTAAATATTATTATCAAAGTGGAATAATGCAAGTTCAACTGTAATAATTCATGTTTCCGCATTATTTAATCGTTAACAGCCCAGTCATGATACTTCCATTATCCAATTAGTAGAAAAAATTTGAAACAACTGGGTCTGTAATCACGTTTAAAATTATTTATTATTACTCGTATACAAATAGTACATGTGCGTGTACCTTTGTCATCCATTACATTGTTTGTACATTACATATGAGAGAAAAACAGGACATACAATAATTAAAAGTATAATATATACCAATATTGGAATTTTATATTTGTGCGACAATCTTAAGATTGCGCAGCACAATCTTGGAATAAAAATGTGGTCAGTATATTTCGAAAAACACTTAAAAGCACTGCATCTTTTACTGCTTATAAATAATTATATTCCAAGATAGCGCACAAGATATACAGTAGATATATCAGTAATAAAGATATCAATAAATATATCAGTAGTAGATATAATTTTGGATTTTATAATGTCTAAGTGACAATGAATTCTTGGACACCCTGTATAAAGCATACTTACATAAGAATGTCTTGTCTTAACCAGCAATAAGTCTGGAGATGACGAAAGTAGGCTGCAGCATTTTGGGGAGTAATAATGCAGGTATTTTGCTAACTATTTGAGCTAAAGTAAGAACACGACATATGCGCCTCCAAGATGGTGTTGTAACTAATTTCTGCTAATTGGCACTTTACTACGGCCTTCAATTTCGATATCGCATTCTCGACGATGTTGAGTAAAGAAGAATAAGGAAAGAACCACATGAGTTGAATATTTGTAGAAAAGTTTGCTTCTGTTAAAATAAGAAAACGTCTTTCCTCTAGCACATAATCATTTATTCTGCCACACATAAACTACGCAAGACATGTATGTACAATAAATTAGGTGCACGACATTTGGGTGGCCGCCACCCCAAGGACTTATTCATCATTCTGTAAATCACAAGTGGAATGATCAAATGAACTGAAAATTCGTGAATATATTACGACGTAAAATATCAGGTTGATCAACCAAGCTCTTTCAAAGTTAATACTATAAACATATTGACGGACGTTTGGGGTTAAAACCACCCCAGCGTTGAATTAGGCGTGGTGCCCATGTTTTATATCTCTTTCTCTTTTTCTGGTCAAAGTTTTGTATGGTATTCATTGATTGTAAATCCAGATTTACTCTCTATGCGTATAGTCAGTTAGAGGAGTAATTAATCGATATCACTGACAACGTTTGTTTATATATTATTTTGAACTTACTAATCGAACCAATAAGCATATTGCTTTTATATATGTATATTAGATTTAGTTTTGAATGCATGCAGTTCTTGCGTGCTGTAGTTGTGTCGCATTTTATTTTTCGATATTGGTATTGTATTTTGGGACGATGGCTCGCGCCCACAGAACTTGTAAAGCTGAAGCAAATAGCCGGTTAGGATTGAATCTTGAAGGTGACGAAATAAGTTTAGATGACATATTGGACGACGTAATGACAGTGACTTTTCCCACATTGATGTCGACAATGTATCGTGTAGTGATTCGGAAATTTCTGATTCGGAATTAGAGGCCAATATTTTAATATTTATTCATGATGAGTCGGATTCATCTGATTACGAAAGTTTGTACGAAAGAAATACACCAGAAGCCGCGGACGAAGCTCTAATTTCCCCGTCTGGTGTGCAGTGGTCACAACAGACTCCTCCACAAGCCGGACGTCAAGCGAACCATAATCGATTTCGTGAAACTCCCGGAGTTCGCCCAGGTGTTGGTCCGACGTCAGAAAAAGATGCTGTGTTAATGTTCATCGACTTCTCGATTCCCGACATCGTACGCTTATTACTAATATGCAAGGCATCGCACGGTTATTCTATGGAACCGTCGTCATCCACTGGTCAAAAATTTAGGAAACCGATTGATGCAAGTGAGCTTCATGCTGTTTTGGGGCTGCATTTGCTTGCTGGAGGCTTCATGGCAAGGTACCGTTCCACAGAGGAACTTTAGGGTGAGCGGAAGGGATCGTCAACCTATATTCCGTGCTACAATGAGCTGAGAACGATTCATTCAGATGAAAAGCTGCATGCGATTCGATGACCCCCGCCGCCGAAACAGACAAGATCCATTGACTCCAATTCGCCATGTCTTCGAAACATTCGTCAGCCAACTTCGTCAGTACATTACTCCTGGAGCTTACCTCACACTTGATGAACAATTATTAGAGTTTAATGGGCGTGTCAAATTTAAACAATACATTTCCTCCAAGCCTGAAAATTTAGCATTAAGTTTTTTGGGTATGCGATGCTGTCACTACTTACTGCCTAAATGGAATTGTTTATATCGGTGCCATTTGTTTGCCGGAAAACGAGTTACAATTAGTCGCTTCTTCATTTCCGGAAGCTACAGTCGTGACATTAAGGGTACCTTCTTAAACGGAGGAAGAAATTTCACTGCCGACAATTGATTTTGGAGTGTTCCTTTGATCAAACGATTGACAAATTCATCAATAGTTGGAACGGTGCGATCAAATAACCGAGGGATTCGTGCTGCAGCGAAGACAACGACTAAACGAGTACGAAAAGACTTTCTCCACTTCTACAATAGCGACTCAACAATCCTACTGTGTTCCTGTTGGGACAAAGGAGTGAAGCCAGTAAACCTTTTTGACTCATTCGCCCGGTAGGAAAACCAAATAAAATACATTCTGTTCTCTACACAACAGTAATGTACTGGCTGTGCTCTACAATGTATTTGTAATGACAATCATAATCTGTTTTAGTTGCTTTAATCCTATTATCACCCCAATAAAACCCATTAATTTGTGTTTATTTGTTTTTGTAAAGTTCTATATTTATATATTGCAATAATATTTTTTTGTTCATATATATGTACCTATGTATATTATCATTTCCAAACAAAAAAATATTATTTAAAACAGCTGTGAAAACTACTGCCAGATGTCATACACTATTATAATACTAAGAATCACCGATCAATAAAAACCACCCCAACAATGGCATCAGAAAATCCAGAGAGTATTAATTATAGAAAGAGCATCTTCAAATATTTTGTAGATTTGAATTGGAAATTTATATTTATATTTAAAATAATTTAAAATTTGGTTATTTAATTTATAAAAAGAGTAACTACAAAATAATAATATGATCCTTATAGTTACTGGGATATTGCTTAGCAAATTATGCTATTGAGAGATGGTTTTCAGGTGCAGTTTGAATTATGTATGATTTATGTAAAGACGGATCGGATCATACATGAATATGCTGAATTTATTCAAATGTTTACAAGTATTATATAGGGCAATTGTTGTTATCATCTATAAAGCTTTACATTTTATTATACTATAGTAAGTAAGTAAGTAAGTAAAGGTTTATTGAAAAAAAAAGAAAAAACCAGAGGCTGAATAAGTTTTTTTTACATTGAGTTGAAATAGTATAAAAGTTAATGCATTA
>JAYRBW010042904.1:0-11582 GCA_036023295.1 Invenusta paracnida
TTCTAACAAAAAACAGGAAGCTTTGAAAGATAAAATCCGATTTTTCTCATTTCCGAAAGATCCAACTATGTATGTATTTATCTTATTTTTACATTATTAATATTGTATGGTTATAATAATATATATTTTTGCCTCTCAGTCTCCAAACAAGTATATACGACCATCATTGATAAAAAGACGAAATCTAGATTCATCAGACCATATACTACACGCTGGAATCGTTGAAAAGGCCAGAATACGTATGGTTTTGTGCCCATCGATATCTAGAAACTTTGTTGGCTACAGATAGAAATGGCTTGGTAAGAGTTCGGTACTTCTTGAAATCATGTGATCGTAGACGCCTACCGTGAAACATTCTCTCCCCATGTACGTAGAAACAATTTACAGCTAATAAATCTGTTAGCATTTACTAATCTAACCAAACGTCTGTCAGTTCTCTCGCTTGTCTTTTTGCGACAACCTGGAGGCTTTATTCGTTGAACTGTTCTTGTTTGTAAGAAAGTAGAATACTATTTTCTGAATACCTACATTGTTACCCCAATACACGTGAGACCTGTGAAAATTTCTATTTGTGCTCGTAATACAAATAATGAACAAATTTGGTCTTTTGAACAATTCTATATTATTGCACAACAATATTGTAGTAGTAATATTTAATAAAATTTCAGAGCAGTATTTTAAATTATATACGTAAAAAACATACAATAAAATCTGAAGGCTAGAAAGATAAAATATTTTACAATTTTATTGCAACATTGAAAACAATATTATATTACAAGAAATAATTACACCATTAAATAACTTATTATGAATATGCAAACTAAAAAATAAGAAACAATACAATAATTATATGAATAAAACTATAATCAATATGTGTTAGAAAGGAAATTTGAATTTCAGGATAGAAAATCAATACATCTGCAACTGCACATCACTAGAGGCTTTGATCACAAACGGGCTTTCAACTCGGGCAACCGCGTTTGTAGTTCCTTGAGCTTCATAGCCATGCCCATGTTGCCGGAGATCTTCAACTTGCCTTGGAAGAAAGCTTGCTGTGGGTTAAGCTTTCCGGACATGAGGAGCACTAAGTCAGTGTCTGCCAGAGAGATTGTACAGTCCGCTTTGGCTTTAAGAGAGGAGAAGAGAGAATAAAGTGATTTAAGTCTTCTTGACGCACATTTTTTGATCTACCAGAAATATATTTAATTTATGATCATAGAATGGTTGTCCGTTAAAAAAATTTCATTTGATAAAGATGCAACCAATATTAAGCTACATTTAAAAAATTAAATTACAGCTATAGAAAAAATCCGAATAGGTTTATTTTTCTTAATTTTTCATTAATATCAATCTCTTAACTATAAATGACAACGTTATTTTTTATTAAATTGTTTTATACTAAGAATAAGACAGTGATAATTAACACAGACCATAAATAAAACAGACAGAGCACGCGACTGTTAAAATGCAACTTTAATTTTAGAAAAACGAAAATACACTTCAAGGGAATTTTAGAGAAGGCATAGGTCTTTTTTCTACTTAAAAAACTAAATTTGAACCGTTATATCTCTGAACATACAAAGATAAAATGTGGCTTGGAGGTAGAATTTTGAAGGTTCAATACAATCAGTTTTATGCCCCCAGAAGGCTAAATAGATATCAAATAATAAAACAGAAAAAATCTTCATATGTAATAATATTATGTTTATTTATGTGTAATATTACTACAAATATATGCAAATTTTTGCCCAATTTGTCTAATTACTAAAATGTATCTCAATAAAGTCTTATAATATTAAACGGAGAATTGTATGATCATCTAAAATAAACATTGATATGGCCAACAATACTTCAATATATTGTTAAAACAAAAGCATTAAAGTAAAGTTTTCACTATAATTTTAAATAGGCATTTTCCTTTGAAAATACTTTCCTTTCTAGTAAATCATTGGCCACTTTAGTGCATTCCGATTGGACGAAAACTAAATGGCGTGTTTGCACTGTCAAGTCGTAGTATTTAGCGCCTTTGAAAAATAATAACTTATTTATAATATATTATCATAAACAATTAGAACTACAATACTAGCGAAAACTATAGATATTAAATTTCACTCTTTATAGACAATCAATAATAATAATGGCCTATCAAGATTAATGCAAAGCACAGAAGAAACTTATAAATACAGAGTTATTTACTTTCCCAATGATTCAACATATAATAATCCAGGAATAACAAACTACGATCCATGACTCACTAGTTGCTCCAAACTGAACTGAGCCCGATCCGTTCTTGCAGTCAACGATCCAGATGGCCTCCTTGTTGTCAAGGCCACCTTTGATCTTGAAAGAGAAGATACCGTTGATCTTCTTCACAATGGTGGCGCCCTCCTAGTGGATGTCATGTGATATGACGGAGATAAGAGATGTCAAAAGGTTGAAAATAGAGAAGAAAAATATAAATACTACTAGAAATAAGAGAAGTAAGAAGAGAATAAAACAAAAAATAACAAAGGAGAGAAGACTTAAACTAATAAAAAATACAGACTATGTGAAGAACTTAAAACAAAATAAGCTAAAAAGAAGAACAATGAATACCATAGTACTAGATGAAAGAAAAAGAAACGAGAAAAGTTTATAAAAGTAATTTAAAGATACACAATAAAAAGTAAAGAGAAACAAATAGATAAACAATATAAAAGAGAAAGATAACCAGGTAACAGAGCACTCACATCCTTGAGTCCTTGAGCAATGGCTTGAAAGACTTTGGTGGATTTGTACTCTGGCGGTCCATCCTTGTTGGAATTATCGCCACTTCCGCTGCTGCCTCCAGATGGTCTGAAGAACGGACAAGGGTGGGATAGGATAAATTCATGATAACTGTGCAATAATATTGAAAATAAGTTTTAATCTGCCGTGTAGCGCAGTAGAAATTTTACCTGCAAGCCAAATTTGGTGTTTATAACTGTAATAGCTGCTCATGTATAAAGGATAACAAATAAAGGTTTCCATTAAAAATGCATGAAACTCTCTTCCAGAGATTTTGTTTAAGAAAAACCGAAATTACATGCGTTTGCTCTGTCTAGCTGGTGTATTTAAGGTTGATGGTTGTAACTGAAGACTTGCATGATCAATTGAACGGAGTCACTCACCACATCTGATAAATCGAGGGTTTCTTGAAGTGTGCTCAAACATCACAGATGTTGGTCAGTCGCTTATTAATCGTATGTATTTGTAGTTTTAAGTTCTATTCAGTTTGTTGTTTGATGTAATACAAAATAATAATAAATTGACATTGCGAAGTTTTGAGTTTAAAAATGTGTAAATTCTTAGCAATTGTCGAAGAGTGTAAGTGAGAGATTCGGCCTTGGTACAAATTGTAGAATAGTTCTTATAATAAATTATCATAGATGTATGTATGTAGCTTCTAAAGAATTAAAAAATCTGACAATCTGTTCCTTCAGTTCCTGACTTTCTTTAAGTCCGATAGATTGAGTAGTATTTAGGATGATCGAAATTCTTAAAAAGATTTCTCGTATTTGCTATAGTGATACTAAATTGTTGTATGTCTCAATTATATCTTTGACAGAAATAGGCAACACGATTACATAATAATAATGTTTTACACTGAGGTTAGGAGAATTTTTATCTTACTGAATAAAATCTACAATAATTCTGGAAATGACTTTATTTTGTAATATAGTATATCTGAATAAAAATATTTTAAAGTTACTAATAACTTATGACTCTGAATCGATACTATAACTGGTAAATTGCCTTACAGATATAAGGATCAGTTTGCCTAGTCTGCTGACTACTGCAGTTTACATGTGAACAGGGGCATGTTACACAGAATGTGTGTAACTTGATGGTGCGCTTTACCAACGATATAAATTACCGAAATAAAGAATATTATACTATGTAACAATAATATTTTCAAGCTAAACTATCTACCAGGTCCAAACATTATTTTTACTAAAACTTCATCGAGATTGTAAACGATTAACTATTCTAGTAATTCGGATGGTGAAAGTAGTTTTTAAAATAATTATCTGTATGGCCATCTATTAGTTATCTAATAGTAGCGTACTAAACATAGATAATCTGGGTGGCAATATAATTCCCTTACATGTATTTAATTATTAGATTGCATTAATTATCATTTAATTGAATTTATAATTTGCATAATATCTATCACAGTAAACGAGGGCTAATTTGGCCCTTTTGACTAGTTTAAAGACAGGATTTCAATCTAAATAAACTTATTAATATCCTAGATATCAAAGCCATGGAGTAGAGAAGAAAAGCGACATACTAACCCGGCAGTCTGATAGGAAGAAGGAGAGGAGGAGGCAAGTTGATATGCCGCCACCACAGCTGCCCCTCCCAGGCCGATATTGTGCTGCAGTGCTGCCTTCACACCAGGCACCTGTCGGGGCCCCGCTTCGCCCCTCAACTGCCAACAGAGTTCAGAACATTGGGCCAGACCGGTGGCACCAAGCGGATGCCCCTTAGAGATGAGGCCCCCACTGGGGTTGACTACCACGCGTCCACCATAAGTGTTGTCGCCACGGTCGATGAAAGCACCGGCCTCGCCTATAGTTAGCGGGAGGAGGGGAGCGTTGATTCACAGCTTCGAGTGAAACCAAGTTGAATAGGTTCACAGTTGTATTAACCTTATCTACACGGCGATATTACATTTCTAAATTAACCAACTTAACATCGAGTGATTTTTTCTTAAATGATGTTTTATAGCGATTCACAGCGACTCTGATTAACCTTTTTTGATAATCTAACAAATATGTACTGATCCAATATCGCATTACTGACACTAAAAATCGAAATGTTATTAAAAACATATAAATATAACACAGACAACTTAAATTTAATTTACGGTTAATTTAAAAATTATTTGCATATAATCAATATCAAATGTTCAGAATAAAATATTAAAGAGTGATATTATTTTAAAATGACACGAACGATTATAAACAACAATTAATGCTTTGCGTTTACTATGTAACGAATATTAAAAATTGAAAAACAAATTTCTTACATGCCACATGAAACCAATATTCACCGTCGGTTCTTCGATAAAAAACCATTATAACTACACAGCGTTAAGTTTTTTTTAATTCTTTTAGAAACGTTTAAGTCTTTAAAAGAATTAACCAACAGTTTCAAGTGAAAATAGGATGAAGAATAAAAACCAAGAGCTTTGACTTTATCATCAGCAAATCATAACAGGATTACAGTTCAGATGTAAAATATAGTATATGCATAACGTTCATTATACATATAACACAGTATGCAGATCACATATTGTACTTTAGTATTTGAAATACTGAAAACTATGAATCGATTTTAAAAAACTATCGGTTGACAATATATTATATAAACACTGAACAATTAATATTGATCGAATTAAAATTAGCACTAGAATATTGATTTAATACCATATATATTTGTTTTACTTTATAAACAGAGATTGGTCATCTGAAAAATGGCGTCACAATTTCAAGTAACATTGTCAAAAATATAGATCTTTTCTAGCTTTTTAAATATATATTTTTCTATATAATATGTAAATGAGTCAGCATGTTATACTCATTTTTTAAAATGATATATGTATTATGTTGACCACAACCGCAAAATGTACAATATATTTCAGAGTATCGAGAGATAGAGATTCAACTCAAATGATACTACTATTTAAATTTCGACACCTAAAACCCTTAGATTAAATAATCCTTTACAATTTAATATCCACAAAATAGCATAGTTAATAAAACAGTCTTAGGTATTACTGTAATATTATATTGTAATTGTCAGACAATGTAAGTACTTTAAAATAATTTACAATGAATATTTTACACTACATACTTTACATACTATGTAAATTTGACTAAAAAAAGACGATTTGCTGCTGATTAGATTTACAATGTATGCATATGAAATCAATATGCATATGAAGATGCATATCAAAGATGCATAATATGAAATCAAGAATTGAAACTCTGTGATAATTTCAATGTAATCATTTATATTGCCAATATACAATATATCGATTAACTGATTATACGCAATTTCATTGTCGCGAGTAAAATTAACTTCCTTATAATTAACATAACATTTTCAACTACTTTCAATTAGCACAACAGCTGCCTCACCTGGTCTACATAGTCCAAGAGCCTCGTAACTGATGAGCTCGTTGGCAGAGAAACAGTCATGCAACTCGACCACTTGGAAGTCGGTGGGTTTGAGGCCGCTCTGTTGATACACCGAGTCTGCCGCTTTCTTGGTCATGTCGTAGCCAACCTGTACAGAATACACAAATTACAGTAGACGCTTACATAGTCCTGTTTGCTTTAAATCATGAATACATATTGTAACGTAGCATTTTCTGGTGATTCTGACGGTAAAAGTAGTTTTACGATAGCTACAGGGTAACCAAGATATCGTGAGTCTTAGGTAACTAATGTCGCCGTTACAATGACAAAACAGTGTAAGCACCGCACCATTAGCTTACTACCGGTAGAAGCTAATACAACGTTATGCTATTGACCCTTATGTACTATCAACTGTGAAAATTTAAGACTCACCACTTGCTTCAGTATTGATGTTATTCAATGATTGTAACATCATTATTTAATATTATATAAATGCACACCATAAAACACCAGCAACAACGGTTTAATCGATAAAAATAATGTCCGTTGAATAAAGCGAATACACATTTCCCTCGTATATTCCTAGTTTCTATCGATTTTGATATTTTTAGTCATTTTCTGCATATTTATTAGTGTTCATTAAAGCATGTGTTAGCTCATACCATATAAAATAGACATAAGCGTAACAGATATGTTTGTTTGCTCTGGGAAAAGTAAGTATGAAAAGTAAAGTAAAAAAGGGGTAATATGAGCTAACTATGATTATTTTTACTATTACAAGACATGTCTAGATATTCAAAAGGTAATATTTAATTCAATGTATTGTATATTATAGATACTGTATCAATGTATCTGTTAGATTTTCTCATTAAACAAAAACGTATCATCATAGTGGAAGACTCGCGTTCAATTCCCGGATGACACTCTTATAATTGTAGCAACGTATTCTAAGTTGTTATCAATGTGGCTGTGAGCATTACTAATATCATCGTAGTATTATTTAGTTAAAATATTGAAAAACAATTAACTCAATGAAGTCAAACATTATTTGTTATAAGCTAGCACATTTCCCGCTAATTTCTATTATTTTATGACCATGAGCTTTTTTTGTATGTCTTAGCTAAAAATAATATTACAGGTTTTTGTTGAATACTTCATTTTACTATATTTATTATATTATCTTATGTTATTGTGCGGTAATAAGCTCTCTTAGAAGTGTGGTAGTTTGCACACTTAGTTTTCCATTTTCGAAATATTTAAGTTATATGTACAGGCTGAAAAGAAATAAAATATAAATTCAAAAATACTAAGATTATTTCAAAAATTTGTTTCCCGGTTTGTTGACTCATTTTCGAACGTACACTATTATGAACAATAAACCTGCAAATAGACCCTTTTAAATTCTACTGATTCGTGAAATCTTAATTATAGGGAACAGAAAATTACGCAGCTCTTTTCCCGCGAACTGAATCATATTATTAATGCACGAAAAGATAACCAGTATCAATATTAATTGACTTCAGACCTCACCATAAGTATTATACATTCTGTGTAGAAATAGGAAGGTAACATACTCTAGTTTAAAAGTGTACCATCGTGAACAAAAAATCAAATTACACAGTAAAAAATACATTCGCTCTGCTTGTTACCTTGCTATAAGTAGCAAAAATGAAACAAGATTTTTGGCCGTCATATCTTAAATATTTATGATGCAAAAAGTTGAACACACACACAGTTTTTCAACAAAATAAAAGTTCGATAACTAAGTCCAAGAGGACCCTCCCATTTTGGAAGATCTCATGGGCCGAAGGGTGCGGCCCCCAGGCGATCCTCCTTCACTATACGATACTGCTACAGCACATGCTCGATTGATAAGATTGTATAACCCCGAAATATTGGCAATTCTTGTCCATGCCTTCGTTAGATCTCAAGCTTCCAGTGTACTCTTTGGTCATAGGCAGGCCACTTTCCATAACGGAGTTGGTGGTAGGTTTTTCTTTCTTCTGTATCTAGACCTTCCAGGTTCTCCCTCTTGGCTCTCTTTCCCTCGCTAACTTTAAAAAACTATGCTCCACTTTCCTTGTCTTCCCCATTTTTCGGTCTGACACCTCCACTTCCTGAAACTTAATCCCCGCTTTTTTATGAACTCCCTTTTAACTGCGGCTAGGGCTATGGCAATGTTATCCTGGTCTAGATTCCTTCCTGCAGGTTTATCCACATCTTCATTTCCCTATCCTCCGTCTTTCTCTCTTCGGTAATTACCCTTTCCACGCCATTCTCGAGGACGGAGAGCCTGTTCTGCCCTTCCTCTTTAGACGCTGACGCGCCCTATTGGAAAAACCTAATGATGAATCGAATGAATAAAATATCGTCTCACTGAAAATATCAGATAAATCTCTTGTTTCAAGAATTGTCCCATCTATACCACTTACCAAAAGATTTTGTTCATTAGGACAACAAATCAGAAAATACAGCAACTTCCTCCTGTTGCTTACGACAAACAGGTAACGATTACAAAGCGAATCTTCTTTATAAATACAAGAAAGTTATTACAAACGACAAATAAAGTCAACCTTTTTACAAAAGTCTACACCATTCACAGTTGTGTGAACTCATAAATCATATCGTAATAAAATAACCAAATTCAAATCATGCTAATTATTGTGATATGCCTAATGTTTTTTGTATTATATTATTAATAAGTCGATATTTCGTAAAGCTTATTTGTATGTGTATATTACACAAGTACAATTTGATTGTATATTTAATTTCCTAATATGTTTTATATTACCATGTTTAGTTACTCAGAAAATCATTCATACCTTAAAATGGAGAACGATTATTATGGACTACTAATATTTGTATTCTGTAAATAATATCATTACATGTTTGGCAAAAATGAGATAAATAGTTATAAAAGCTATGTATTTTGAATTGTTACCGTATCATTACATATTTTACTAATTTGCAAAAGCTCGCATGCATATACATGAAAATCATTATATTCATATGAAATGTACATGATTGTTTACTACGTTTAAAAATAATATCTATTAAAATTAAACAATATATGCACAAGTCTAAAAAATTGGCTTTTAGATAAAAATAAAATCAAAACTGTGTAAACGACAATGATTGACGCTTATACATCAAATGTGGTCAAATAAAATGTTAATAGAAATTTGAAGAATCACTTTGATTTCTTTAATCATTGTCGTACAATAATAATTCTAAAAAATAATGTTTAGTTTAGTGCAACTATATTTCAAGAAATAATATATGTTTTAATATCGCAAAGCAAGAGGTAGCATTTGACGGACGCACCATTTTCAAGCACGAGTTCTCCTCAAACGTGGAAGGTAAATCAGTAGCCATGTCCATGCCAACAATCTCAACTGCCTGTCGCTGGAGATGATGCTGCTTCACGAAGGATTCACTAGCTAGAACTACTGCGGCACCTCCGTCTGAAGTGGGACTGGGTTAGTGGGGTGGCATATAATGGAAGGGCTTTTTAAGTTACTGGTACGTACATAATATAACCTTAAAGATCGATTTAAGTGCAGTGTTAATAACTTGTCTATACAATGCTTTTTTTAGTTGTGCTAGGCATTGTAGATGTTGATCTATTTATTAGCTGCTGATAGTATAACAAAAAAGGTACAATTAAGATACAACGAATGTTACCATTATTATAGGTACAGGATACAATTCACTGAAAATATCAGAGGTTAATGATACGCAAAAAAGAGAACTAAGATAAGCATAACAAAAAAACGTCATATAATCTGAGGAAATATCTGCGTAAGAAGACTAATTTAAACAAAATAATACGAAAAGCACGATTTAAAAAACATTTCATAAAACCACTTGTATATGAAGCTGGCAAAAAAATTAAAATTGAACATAAATTAGTGTTATTAGGTTTAAGGAAAACAGAATTATTATAATTAGAAAAAGACACGTTTAAAAAAGAAGAGAAAGGGAATTATGTTAAATAATAAATGTAATGTAAGGGTTCTGTAATAATGTGACCAAAAATGTATCAACAAGATCTCAATTAGGAAAAATACAAAAAATATACCTAAATATACCTAATATAGACATTAGGCGGAGAGTCAAGAATTTACAAATATTTCAAAGTTAGGCATGAAAAGGTTAGCGAGAGTTTGGCCTAGAGGGCTACGGATCACAGCGCCGTCTGTTTGTTTGTAGACAGCATGATTGAAAGAAAACTCACCCTGAGTAACAAATAATGCCAATTCAATGGTTTCAGACAAAGGAATGTTAAAAAGACAGACGAAAATTAAAAGAAGATTGAGTATATTAACAAAATAAATGTTATCGAGAAAATTATTAAAATATAACACGTAAGATGGAATTACAGGTTTAATTATATCGTACAAATATTTTTCTAAATTAAAATTGAGGAGTGCGAGATCATGCTAAACGCTAACAGATTTGTGAACTTTTAGAGTTCCTTAGGGAACCATGGAGTGCACTAGGATAACAGCCGCTAGCGACAATAGACTTGTAAATATCATCAAGGATCTTGACTTTGTATATTCGACGATAGTAATGGACCGTATTTTCTGATTCCACTATTGGATGCTCAAAGAAATCAGCATGTGACCAGTTTAAGTATAAAAAACTCATTGTGTGACGGATATCCTTGATCTGATAAAATGTTTTTTAAATCGTGCTTTTCGTATTTGCTCTAATTACTTCTTTACACAGCAACATCCTCATATTATATGATTGTATGTGCGCAACATTTATTTTAGGTCTCCTTTTTTCGTATCGTTAACTCATATATTGCCAGTAAAAGTAAATTGTTCCCAAATAATTATGTACATACAATAATGATATCTTAATTGTACCAATTTTGGTAATGCTTTTTAAGTTTAAACAAACTTTTATCGTTTAATTAAGAGATATAACCTAAATCATTTAGAACATACTTACATAAAAAACTATCACACGCCAAAGAAAGTTTATCAACAAAAAACTGTGCTATTATAAACAGTCAAAAATTGCCAACTGTTTTGCCTGTTATCATAAAATAATTAAAAATGTATGTTAAAAGGTTAAAAAATAATGTCTGCCTTGAGCAAACTGTTTTTTAACTATTCAGAATTTAATTTAATTAAATTCAATGTGTTACCTATATATTATCGGTATCAACTTACTTGAATGTTACAGATTATCTTTATAAAATTCATCATCATGGTTGAACAAATTTAATTGTGCAAAAGACATTTGACGCTTATTCCAATTTTTTTATGTTATGAGCTAACATGTTTTGGAATTTTTAGACCAATAATAATAAGTGTGATGCCTAAACATGGTTCATAACAGTTTGTAAAAATCTTCCCCCTGACATATACCCTGACATTTCAAAATTTCCTAGACATACAC
>JAYRBW010042915.1:0-11581 GCA_036023295.1 Invenusta paracnida
CTGGTTCCTGTAGGCCTACAATATGAGTCCTTGCCTATTCTAGCTTTTCTTCTACTGTACTTCCGTTTTTCACTCCGCAGCTCGTGTTAATATCGGGAAAGGTGACTTGTTTCCATGGCCATGGCGCTTGAATACTTTTCGTCTCTCTCAGTACCTCTGTTGATCCCAGCTTCTTTCGCTGCCTCTCTAGCTACCTCCCGCCATCCTATCACTTTCAGTCTGCCCTTCGGGTTTGCCTCGGCTATCTTGTTAAGGGGATCGTTGGCCGGCAAGGATAAAGCCTTTTCTAGTACTCTGGAAGCCAGACTAACTCTCTTTACCATCATTGGGGACATCCTCGCTTCTTCCAGTAGGGCTTGGGTCGGGGTCGATCTGCAGCAACCTGTAATCACCCTGCTAGCCCCTTTCACTTCCACTTCTATGCTCTGCAAGTGTGACTTGGCCGCCGCCGGGATCCACGTCCCACCTGCATGGTCTATAGCTCCGTAGACGTACCCTTTCGCCACCTTCCTGATCTCCTTTTCACTGAGGCCCCACCTGCTATTCGCCATTCTCCTAAGCTGTTGGACCCTCTTCCTGGTCTTGTTTCTGACATTGTTCACGTGCGTACCGAAGTGTAACAGTCTGTCGAAAGTGATTCCTAGAAGCTTTACTTCCCTTAGAGTTTCTGCTCTTTGGCCTGCAACTAGGATCTTAACGTCTGCGTTATCTTCTTTGCTCCACTGAGACAGTACCATCACTTGGGTTTTCTCTCCCGCCGCGACCTTCATCTTCCACTTGTTCGCCCATGATGCTAGGACATCCGCGGCCTTTTGTGATAATTTTTCAGCTTCCTTCAGCTTATGATGCATAGCTAGTGTCACTGTGTCATCAGCATACATGAACAGATCTACTGGACAGTTTCTTTTATTTCTCTTGCAAGGTCCGTTGTCCATAGGAGGAAAAGAGTTAGTGAGAGTACACTTCCTTATGGTAAACCTTCCCTGTACGTTCTCCAGCCTGAGCGAACTCCGTCTAGCTCTACCTTGGCCTTCCTGTCTCTCATAAATCCTACTATCCATTCTACCATACACGTGGGGACTCCTTCCTTGCGGAGTTTGAGATCCAGAGCTTTCTTCCACACTTTGTCGTTGGCTCTCGCAAAGTTAAAAGCTACAAGAATTCCCCTTTCGTTATGTGGTCTGGGCTTGCACATATCCTGGACTTTCTGTATCAGCCTGGCTAGGTTATCTTCTACTCCTCTGCCTTTCCTAAACCCGCATTGTTCTTCCGGGATCTTGTTGTTTTCTTCCATCCAATAGTAAAGCTTTTCTCTTATCATTCTTTCCGCCAGCTTAGCAATGTGAGATGTCAGAGATATCAGAGATGTCAGGTGGCTTTCAATCTTGTCTGTAGGTTTACCCACCTTTGAGAATGGGGATGATCTTAGCTGATCTCCAGTCGCTCGGGATAGTCTTCTCTTTCCAAGACATATTAATGACTAGCAGTAATGCCTGCAGACCCTTTTCTCCTAGATGTTTTAGCATCTCTGTACAGATGTTATCATTTCCCGGGGTTTTCTTATTTTTCATTTTCCTAAGGTTGTTGATCATTTCTCTCTGGGTAAAAGGTCTGCACATACTGGTTCCCACACCGTTGCAGCACCTGCAGCGTTCCTTGTGTGTCTCCTTTAGTTGGCTCTTCACTTGCGGTTTCTCGGAAGCGTACTCACACTTCCATATATTCTATTGTATTCGTCTGCCTTCTTAATATCTGACACGGTCTTCCCATTTACTATGAGCATATTATATTGTATTTATTATTATATTTTGCCAGTTGAATGTCACGTTTTCACTCGAACATATATTTTGACAACTTCTCTTAAAACAACTACTTTAAACGCCGAAATGGTTTAGAAGACTTTTGCGTGAAAAATTAAACATGTATGAGGTATATATATAAATTTGTTTGTTCATTAATCTTAAAAAGTTGTACATAACCAGTTTTAATGGTATTTACCATTTTAACTCTATATCAATGATATTATAAGTTATTGTGAAATTGCTAAATTTTTAACCAATTTTCCTTTTTTATATTGTTCAATGTTAGGCAGTTATTACTATACTTATTAATATTTTATTTTAATAAGGTTATTGATATTATCATTAAAATGACCGCATTTATTTTTATTTCATTTCTCTTTTGATTGCAAAAGTTTACTCTATAAAGTTGATATTAGTGATTGTAGAAGGTAGCAGCTAATTCGCTGAACAATAAAACGTCGTATTTTTACTTAAATACATTTATATTTTTCATATAGTGGGTTTTCATTATTTTTTTATATTAGTGAATCTGATAAATGTCTAATTAATTAAATATGCTGTCTAAGAAATGAATCACTCCAGGTATAAGCGTGTATTTTGCTTGTTAGTCAGCAAGTGTTGCTCAGAGCAATATGAGCATGAATCATATATTTGGATAATATATAATATAATATATTTCAATAATAAAATTTAGAGAGTGCAAGTTCCTGTATTGCATAGTCCTAATAAATTTCAAGCAAACTCATAAAAATTAATTATATTATTTTAATTCTTTGAATCAGACTTTTTCAGATAGTAGGTAATACCGTCGTTAACAGGTTAAGCAGTAAACTTTATAGAATTATTTGAATGATGTCTTAGTTAAATAAAATGAATTGTTTCAACGTTTTTTTTGTGAATATTTTATTTCAAATTGGCGGCTATTCGTTCATTATAGATTTTTGTGACTTCGGAAGAAAATATACTTGAATTATTTGAGTGATTTAACCTAATGGCTTCCACTTATCAGCTGAATCCCCAGCTGTTCTTGATCTGGTGACAGGAGCCCTCTTTGACAATCAGACCTCCAGTGGCATAGGAAAGAATTCTTCCAGTACCTCTTCAAATCCAGTGCCCCCGTACAATGCTGTCGACTCGACCTTGCAGTCCAATCCCTTCCTCGGTAATGCCTCCACATTTGCATTGTGTGTTCGTTCATATTAATTTAAAGATCATAGACTCGTTATAGATAGAATTTTCACTTTATAAAATTGAACTACCAATCCATATAGCCAATGATTGATAATGTTTTCTAGTTCGAATATTAAATATATTTGTTGAAACGCTTCGGCTGGATTCTACTAACCATTATGATTCATACATGAAAAACAGTACATGGATAGACATTAATATTACATAAATTAAAAACTAAATACAATTATAGGGTTATACATTGCTAAAAACAAACAAATTAAATAATGAAGAACCAAAAAAAGTCACGTAATGTAGAGAGCAGAAATTTTACTATGGATTTGTTGCGTTAACGATGTTTTAACTATGGTTAATCCTAATTTTAATCTCACCCGCTTTTTACAATTTCATTAAAAATTATGTCAAAGAAAGCATGATTTAAAATTAAATCATGCTTTCTTTGACAATCACTATTCAGAAAATCAATTCTTCTCTCAAATAAACAGTTTTTGACGGCCTACTCACTAATTCCTATCTTCATTTTTGTCTCATCATACTAATAACATTTTATTTTTTATATAAGCTCTTTCTTGTGCTAAATCTTCTCTTTATAATCCTAAAAGTAGATTTTATTTTAAAATAAACAAATAAAATGCTTATTCCTAAGCCGTCTTTAAGCTATAAAAATAATATTTTTATTGTCTGGCATTTTTTTTAATTATCTTAACAAACTCAATTTAAACTAGTTTGTTCTAATTGCACTAGTTAAAAACTTTGTTTTTACCATATATCCTGTAAAAACTGCACAAAATTCGTTTCGGGCAAATAGATTTTCGGAATTTTTTCATTCGTTTACTTTAAAAAGTAAAGCCATGTTTAGAAATATACATAATATATAAATTCAAAATGATATTTTATTTATTCGATTTTCACAAGCCACTCAATATTCAGAGTGAGCCCATGTACCTAAAATTCAAGTTTATATTTCAATATTCCCATAGCCAGAATTTCAACGTTTCTTGGTTCGTCTGCATCGGGAAATTTTGTATAATTGTTTAATCAAATTTTCAAATGTCGTTTCTAAGAAACTGAAAATAAAATGGCCGCCACTATCTCGATAGCCCATGATGTCCGTTATGCGATCCTAAAGTCTACTCTCAGGATAATCGATTGCTTAGTTACCGAGATATAGCCATTTAGAAATTTACTATTTCGACCCATTTCAAAATAGACTGCATATAGACATATATAGACTTTATATATAAATATTTTAATTGATAGTCACCATAGGCTTAAATTTATCAACAATAATTAACTCAATTCTGCAATGCTAATCAATCGATAATGTTCTAATGATTAGTCAGTATAAGCCAGTATAACTAGCCAGTATAACCAATAAGTAATTATTAAATTAAAATGTATTCCGGCAAAGCTCGAATGCAATTTACCTTTTATTATTTTAAATATAGATAGTATATAAAAGAATTACATATTACATTTACTGGTATCATAATGAGTGATGGCATATTTTTAGAATTACCTGGCGGTGCACTCCAACTCTACTTAACTATTATTATCGACTAGATTGACAATCTAAAGATTGTTTAATATAAACTAACTTTTGAGTTGTTGACTTTTATATAAAATTCGTATCATAATATTGATTTATTACTACCAGTTTGCTTTACATAATATATAGCATACTACAAAGCATGAAAAATTCGATAGTATGACTTTGATCACATTTTCGCCTTTTATTTTTGAGAATCTAATTTAATTAATTTTTTAAATCTATTGACTTAATTATTAATTAGGTATTTATATTAAAATTGCTCTTTAGTTTTTATTTAATAATCAGGTAATTTCCTATTACTATACTTTTTTATTGCTATTACTATTACTACTTTATTTTTTACAATTAAGTATATTCGAGAATTTAAATGATAACATATAATTATGTTTCCAAAATGAAACGTGTCATATTTGCAATAAGGAATCCTACTTTAGGTTTTAATTATTACTTACTTGTGAAATAAATTACAATCGCAAAGGATAAATCACTCTCATTTTATTCTTTTAAATTATTGTTCAATTACTTTAACAATATTCATTCACTAATTTTTAAGCGATTTTCAATAATTTGCACGATCAAACTATGTTAAAGGTAAATATTCTTGTATACGATACCTACCAATGTCAAAAGTTTAAAACCTAATTAGTTTTGTCTGTTGTATAAAATTACCATTATTAGTAGTTTAATGATAATATTTGTCATTAATAATAACTATAGTTTCCATGTTATAACATTATGCCATGGTTGCATTTCATTCTATAACTCGTGTTCTTAGTGGTTGCTATTGTACTATATTGTTGAGCTCAGTTAGTTAGTATCTATAGAATAGACAAAGGCAACTTCAATAAAATGAATTAGTATGCCGCCGTAGGCAACGAACGTTATGCATGCATGAATATCTGTGGTATAAGAATGTTATACAATTGTTTTGAATACTTTGGTAATGTCGCAGTTTGTAAGTTACCAACGTGTGTTACTGCTCTTAAGTTACTTTATTTTCCAGAAAACTATTATCGCCACGCATTAAACTACTTCATTGATATAATCACATGGTAAAGTTAATGCATTAATTACAGTGTCCAGGTTCAGATTTTATACTATCTAGCTATATTAAATTAAGCAATATTTTATTTTTACGTAATTCATATAGTTTTGATTTTTTTTTACAATTTTAATTGATTACATCTAAAAAGAATTAAATTTGAATTCTAATTTAATAAATCATTTAATCAGACTTTTTATGATTTGGATAATAATAATAAATAAGTTGATTATTAGTATTACAATCTTTTATTAATACATACTCTTATTACAATAAAACTAATGTGTGCTCTCACTCAGACGTTTTGTTTTAAATTATATTTCCATATGTCGAATCCCATATTACACATGTATTATTACACACGAATTACACACATGTACATATATAGACAAAATAAACAGTTTACTAGCAATATTTAGGACTTACTATAAGGCATTAATTATAACACTAAATTCCAAATAGCAATCTTGTCAGCATAATTATTATACTCGCAGATACATTTATTGTGTAAGTTTTAATAATTGTGTTGCTTCAGCCGACAGTTTGTATATATAATACAGTAATTTTTAAATGACTCCAATGTTTATAGACTCGGCTAAAATATGTAGATCACAATATAGATTAAAAGGAGTTCTCTGATAAACAATGTCATATTATAAACACCTACCGTCTGTCAATAAAAATTAGAAACAAAAACATGCATATTTAAAAAAACAGTCACCTAAATATTTACTATAACTTAGTTAATTATGTAATATGTATTAGCTATAAAGATAGATACCTACATATTGTTATCTTCAAAAACGAAATTGGGTAACATTCTGATTCCTTTATTTATACAATTTTATCTCACTGAATTGTTATATATAACTTTTTATAACTATTTTATTATAACTAATATTATGTCTTATATGTATTCATTTATATTTTTAAATACATATTAAAACCTAAATATCAGTGTACACTAGCATTTAATTATACCTACGTTTTTTAGTTTAACATAATTATATATCGTTGCTCTGTTAACCTAAATCTCAGAAATAACAACTATTCTAGACTGTTTTTATTTATATTTAAATATAATATAATAGGGTATATTACGGTTCGCCCTCTGCTGCTATTAATTACTATCTAGGCATTATCTATGCTAAGATCATTCAACGTACACTTTACTAATTTATCTGTTATAAAGAAAGTGAATTCAGATGTTAAAGCGGTGCTTAGTGTGTCTTATGCACAGTTGACTGGCCAGTCATCCAAGACTAATTACTGAAAATTCCTAGAGATGTTTTGATCGCTTTTGTCATTAAACTCCTTTCAGTTAACTTTATTTGAATATGCTGTGCATTTGTCTTATATGTGAAACACAAAACTTGCTTTCTGACATCATATTTTGATGTTTAATAGCATAAAATATTATCTTTAATAACCGAATTCATAATATTGTATGTGTATATAAAATTATTTTATCTGTAGTCATTGATGTGTAGGTGTCTAACCATAACAGCTTTCAAGATAATTTGATTTGAAAAACTATTTTTGATCTGATTTACATACTGATCTGTATATAACATAATGATTATTAGCTTCTTTACCTAGACATGAAAATTGGTTGTCTGAGAAGCAATATCCTGGCGCCAACATTTTGTAATTTATTAATAATGAATTTGGATATAGTTTTACTTTTTATTTCAATATAATTTTACGCGACTATTTCGATTATTTAAACTATTTTAAGACTTATTTGACTATTAGGTCAATTTTTTATAATTAATTTTTAAAGGTTCTACCATAATGTGCCGTTTAGTTTTATGTATTCCTACATTTTCTATTTAAGTAGATTTAATGGTCGTAACTATATAAGTCGTAACTGCAATTCAGGATTTTGCTTTAATAAAAAAACAAAATAGCACATTTTTGAAAGTAATATGACAATATCTGACAATATTAATTATAATATTAGTAAGTTGTATTATTTGTTTTTAAAATTTAAAATGGTTACTGTAAGACATAATTAGTATACCATACATATCACTCCACATTTATCTTAAGTGCAGTGTCTAAAGTGTGAATGTTTAAATGTGTTTCTTGTTTTCTTTATTTATTATCCACTTACAGCTGAATGCCAGGAGGAATCCAGCTAACCATCCATCCATCCATCGTTGGGCGTTGTAGAGTTTCTTGTCTCCGTCTTGTGATAGTGTCTATATATAATATAAGGTATTCGGTAAATTTTCTTTCATTTCAAAGATTTCTTTGTGACATTACCCACAAAGTAAATTAAACTATAATGTAGCAAATAGGATTCTACAACAGTGCATTTGTGTAAATGCTTCATTTACACCTTTACTGCATCGAGTATATGAATATTTAGTTTTGTTCTCTAATGTTTGAGTCCCATTTTATTCGGTATTGGTTGTTTGTATCATGTATATGTCTATTTAAATGCGGATATACTTACAATAACAACAATACCTGCTGTTAACCATATTAAAGTACAAATGAAATAATTTTTATTTATTTATTAATTCAAATACTTGTTGTAATATATGTTTCATAAAAACCCTAATTTATTTGAAACATGCTGTTTCACCAGCTGTTGCCTTATTCATTGAAAGCTAATTTTGAAGAATAATTGGATTTGTGTTAAAATCTTGCACTCTAATCAAGTCGCTAATTACCTGTTTAACACTTAAAAATTCATTTTGTATATTTTGTCATTGTGGGACTTATTATATCCTTCCTATTTTTTTATTTTACAATACGCCAGTGTGTTTCCTAAATATTTCAACTTATCTGATGTCTAATGAATTTAATATTTCTATGAATACTGAAAATATCACTTCGAGAAATTCTTTAATCTAACAGAAGTAGATTTAATTTGATCTTTTTCTCTGATATACTGTACCCGGGAATATCGTTAGGCTAAGCTGTGAATTAGAGGAGATGAATAGTTGTGGGTATTGAATTGTAATTTATTGCCTAATTTTAGTTTATACAAATTTGATAGTATTTATTTATCTAGCATTTAGAGTTCCAAGCGAATACATTATTTTTTACTAAATCAGTATATTTATATAAAATGATTAAATCGATTAATTGATTTATTTACAATTGATAACTAAAATTAATAACAGAGATAGTCTTGTCTTTTATTAATATTATTATGTGTGTAAATATTATAAATATTATATTTATAAAACATTCAGTAGGCAAAAATAATTGTGATTTAAAAAATTTAAAAAATTGTCTAAAACATCATTTGTATATTAAATACAAATTAAGTAAATAAATACAAAATAAGTAAATCAACATAACATAACTTTACTTTTGCTCTACTGCCAAAAAAATCAAAAATAAAAGTATAAAGAAGAATGCCTTTTTATTATAAGTACTTGCAACTAAACGATCTAATAAACTTCGTAGGTCTATTTTTCTTGTTTTTTATATATTATGCTTTAATGATATATCCTATATGTATAAATAATTATCTCGACGGCTTGGCAAATTTGTATTGTTTATCATTGTATAATTTAATGTATCTAGTTGTAAATTACAATTTCAATCATAATATGTATAAAAATCGATACCTTTAATTGTCTATAAATAATGTTTTGAAACTTAATATTCGATTTACAGTTTTAATAACGTAGTTTCCCAATAATAGGAAATTATTAGTAATCATATTGAATACTATTTATTACACAATTACACACTCAGTATGAATATAATGTAGATACTAGTTTTTCTGTAAATAATCGCCTATCTTCAGTGTTAGATGGCTTTTTTAATATAATTCAGGGTGATCCAGAGAAGATGTGCCCTCACATATTTTAGAGCCAATTTCAAGCTAACTATGTTATTGCCTTTAAAATCAAATCATAATATTATACTATTACAATGGCATCTATGATTGGAAAAGAAGGTAATATATTTAAGTATTTCATGATCAGAATTCATATGTAACATATTTTTATTCACATTTGATTACACTACATATTTAAACGGATTACGATATAAACATTTACACTACACATATCATATATAATGGAAAATGATGGATGTAGAACCATAATTAAACATATTAAACGTTTCCTGTATAACTAATTTTAACAAGAATTCATTCTTTAAACAAGATTTTATACATGAAATCATTGAATAAAACGGAAATTCATTCTTCATAAATGCATATTTGAATATATACATATATCAATTCTATTCGTCTGGAAATTGGATTTTTCTTTTATACCAATAAAAGACACTATTTTCTATGGTATTATATCCATGATTTGTAGGTTAAAATAACGGCATCATGTCACTTCAAATATTATGAAATATAGGCGAGGTTTCCACGTTTTATTTTGTTTGTATGTATTATTTTGAACAATATAAACAATTTATTGTCTATTTACAAAATACCTACCTCACATGTAAGAGCAGGCTTTTTAAATTCTTATTTCCTCTGATGTATTCTTTTAAACATTACTGCTACATGCACTTTAATTTTAACTTATAGATAAATAAAATGTTATTTCAATTACTGTGTATCTTGTCCGTCTGAAGTAACTTACTTTCTGTTCTGAATTCTATGCAGTATAAATACATGTAATTTACACATTACATAAAGATTTCTCCTTACTACAAGCCATACATCTTTAATAAACTTTCTGCGTAAATATCGCTTATTCTTTTTTTTCAGTGGAAATTCACTAGCTCTGTGTATACACTGGTTATATATATTTGTATCTTATGTACATATCGCAGAAATATTATGTATTTCTTTGTTTGGTGCCATGAATTCATGTATATTGTAATTATTTTGGTTGTTGAAATAAAGCTATGGTACCCATTTTACTATTTGTGATTTTTGGTCAAATATAAATATATTATATAATTAGTATATAAATTATATATGTCGATATACTACATATTATTTATTTTTCCAAAATATGCTTTGTAAGAACTTTGACCGCTTCATTAAATTGAAAATCAAGATTTCGATGTAGTAAATTACTCTCAGATATACATACATACATTATATTGCATTAAAGATACAGGTATATTTATTATTAATATGTATTATGAGTGTTGTTAAATGATAGATTGGTATTTAAAATAAAATTTAATAGAAATATTTAATCCACGTGCTAACTTTAGTGCCAAAGTAATGTAATAAGTATGTTAAAACTTGTGCAAGTAGAATAGCTTCAAACTTTTCACTTTGTATTATGATAAAAATTTGATATTAATATTTTCGGCCGTTTTTTATTCTGTTTAGCTCTTACTTGCTTACTTTATTTGTAATTAAAATATATCAACTGTATTAATTGTTTTCAATAAGTTTGCGTAATTTTGATGTAGATTATTCTCATAAAAGCTCAATGTGTACTATGAAAATATATTGTATATCCTGCATAAATTCTTACGTAACGATGTAACAAATGTAGTAAAGTATGTATCGAAATCCGATTCATATTTTACTTAAATTCGTTTCGATTACATGAAATTGAAATTGTGTGTTCAATACTTAAGTACGACCATTTTCTCTTAATCCTTACGTATATGTCCGTCCTTGGTTAAGGTTACTTTTCGTTTATCTGAATGATACATACTCTGCATAAATTTTGCAGTCTATATCAGAATTTTACTATGAATCTAATGATATGGTTACTGTTTAAATTTCATGGATATTTGTTGTACAAATCGTATTTTTAAAATACATTTCAATATGCGAAAAGTATATTTTTCTATATCAGGGTGTCGAATGACCTGCAAATTGGGTGACCCTGCAAAAGTCCTGCAAAATGACTGGTTATCCTGCAAAAAATATAATGTCCCTATATAATTTTTATAGTCTATTATAACATGCTGTTGATGATGCTATGCATGACAATTAGGTCACAGGGAGATTATCATCTGGGGAAGTACCACCACCTTTCTATTAAATAGAAAGGATGCCAGGTTTAAAAACATGTCATTGATAACCATTAAGTT